>JAJONR010005764.1:0-54164 GCA_029582245.1 Solanum etuberosum | reverse complement strand
CCCCCCCCCCCCCCCCCCCCCCCCCCCCCCCCCCCCCCCCCCCCCCCCCCCCCCCCCCCCCCCCCCCCCCCAGGATCAGAGGAAGATGAACTTCCTCCGTAGAGTAATTTCCCCAAGCTCTCGTTCTCAAGTTTCTCAATTTGCGAATAGGTCCTTCAAAATTACACAAAATCATTATGGGTCCATTGCTCAACCCACCTCAAGCTCCTTGGTTCATGGCATTCATCAATTTCATTGCCCAGTAAGTCAATTTTTTGTACATTTGAATGAGATTATTGAGATCGAGTTATGAGTTTTTAATTTCGTTTATGGAAAATGAAATGCGACTTTAATATTTTTATTTTTTTTATGAATAGGATGTGGTTGGAATCCTTGCAAAACTATCGGATTGCATAGCATCAAGGGAAGGAAATATTCTCAGTGCTGACATTTTTGTTCCAGACGACAATCATGTCTTTTACTCCAGAAGGTTATAGTTTTTCTTTTTATAATTATGGTGTACGGGCCAGGTTGCGTGTACATTCGACTGAAATGAATTCGAGTAGAATGGAAGGATATAGGAGATTCATATTGCTGAGCTTAACTAGTTAGGAGTTGATGCATAATTAATCACTGATATCTCATGAATTGTTTATAGAATCTGTTTTAATGACTATGACATTTATTTCATAAGAGAAACTAAGTTTCCTTTAGAGCATAAAAAACTGAAGTGCCAAAGAGTTGAAACCTACTGCCCCCTGCATCTAGGATGTGGTCTATTGGTTAATAAAGTGGGTGAAATCCTTGGAGACCATGATTGAAATCTCAGTAGAGACAAATAATGTTAGGTGATTTATTCTCATCTGCCTAAGCTGTTGTGGGGAGAGTTATCTGGTACCCGTGCTGGTAGGCAGTAGCAAGTACCTGATGGAATGGTTGATGTGCTTTTTAAAGTCATTCCTTCTTTAGGTAAGTTGAAAAATAATATATTGTGCCTTTAAGACAAGGAAGATATAGCCCAGTGTTAAAATTCCTCCTCCTCCTCCAATCATAAAAGTTTGGAACGAACCACCAAGGAAGCAAAATGGGAAAGGAGCATATAAATTGCATTGGTAATTGTTTACTACTTTGATTTACGAGGCAATTGCTCGTTTTCCAACAATATTATGAACATATATTTTCTGTTCTGATGTAACTAATCAGTTGTCTCCGCCCTTGTTTTCCTTTTTTTGTCTTCCAGTAAGTACAACAATTAGAGAAACTAACTATTGATGCAAATTACAGCGAGTTTCTCTTTGACCCTGCTAAATGGCCACGAGAGCAAATGGATGCAGACTTCTCTAATCTAGCTAAAAAGTTCAATGCAATGAAGTCTGTCGTTCGGGTGCCTGATATTGATCCCAAATATAAGATTTCAATTCTAGCTTCAAAGCAGGTATTGATTTTTAAACTTCTCAGAGCCTGTTTAAACTGTAATCAAGTTGAATTATTTAGACCTTTTTGATAGTACTCACACAAATAGTCACAATTTTGGTGCAGGAACACTGTCTTGTGGACTTGTTGCATGGTTGGCAGGATGGGCGGTTTCCTATTCACATAAGTTCTGTAATAAGGTAAAGTATGAAACTTCTTCATTATAGTGATTCAATGTCATTGTAAGGATTGTTTATGCTTGCATATGCTTTTTCATCAGCAACCATGAACGAGGTCCAAACACTCATGTGATCCGGTTTCTTGAGAGGCATGGGATTCCATACTATTATTTGCCAACGACTAAGGAGAATAAAAGAGAAGAAGAAATCTTGGATATAGTTGGGGATACTGACTTTTTGGTACTTGCTAGATACATGCAGGTAATCAACGCACGAGATATAACTGTTAATCTTGTTTTCTCTTACATTGAAATAAATATTGATCTGGTCAACTGAGACAGTTCTTTGTCATGAAACATGTTCTGGATCGCTTTTCTATTGTCCAAACAAATTGATTTGAAGTAGTCCTTAATCTGATTTGCCATGACATGCACCTTTCTTACAGAGAAATAATTGTTTATCACGCAGCATGTTCTAGATTGCTTTTTTTATGGTCCAAACAATTTGTTATGACATGCACTATTAGACAGATACCTTGTACTTGGACCCTCAAGTTGCTTCTGTATAATACAAATCTGCAGTGGTTTTATACAGGTATTATCTGGAAACTTCTTAAAAAGCTATAAGAAAGATATCATTAATATTCACCATGGCTTGTTGCCATCGTTCAAGGGTAGTAATCCATCTAAGCAGGTTCCTTTCCTGTCTCCATTTCTTCAAGTGGCCATTTCCCTGTTTCCCTCTATGGAATTATAGCTTTATAAGATGTATTTTATCTGTTGCTAGGCTTTTGATGCTGGCGTTAAGTTGATTGGGGCGACAACTCACTTCGTCAGTGAAGAATTAGATTCAGGTCCAATCATTGAGCAACTGGTAATAGTTTTCATTTTTGAATCATAGTATTTATGTCATTTTTAAAGCGTCTTGTGTTTGTTTTACAAATTGAACTGCTTGGTAATCCTTAAAAGTGGTGATGATTTTAATCTTAATTACCTATTAAGTGCTTTTACTTGTGAAGCTAAAGGTATTCCGCCTCCTTCCAACATTCTCTGATTGAAGTATTTTGAGAAATAATTGGCATATTCTTGTAGTTTGTGAGGTTGTATGTACAAATATTTAGTTTGACATAAGAATCGATCTTCCAATAGGCTGGTTTTACTGGACCAGCTTTCCCTTGTTTCACCTTTTTATACATTCCACCAAATATTATAAGCTATCATTTACCAAAGAATTGCTCCTCAGTTCGCATTCCCGTGTCAAACTTAGTCATTCATATTTATGAATTCTTTAATTTCCAATCCAATTGCACCGACAAGGTTTAGAAGCCCTATGTCAAAAGCTGTTTTAATAGGGGCCGATGGTGTAACCTGCACCAAGACACGAGTATGCATTGTAAAATATATGGTATTCAATCAAAGTTACCAGTTTAAAAAAAATATATGGTATTCAATTTCCACAAAGAAATGATTTCCTATCTCGTGCAACAATATTATGCACAACTGGGTGGTTTACTAGGTTAAATTGTGATCTGAAGGCAACATGTTATTCCTGTCAACACCAACAAGAACTAGGCCTCAGTCCCAAACAACATGTCATTCCTGTCGATTGATTCTATTCTTATTATTTTGATCCCTCGCTTTTCCTCTCTTGTTTATGCATGGTTTTTTTCCTCCGGTTTTTTTGTTTCTCCATGTTATTTTATATTTCCATACATTTACTTGATCGTTTCCTTCTTCATACAAGTTTTCACCATGTCGCCTTGTATTTGTAGTTTCAACCTTCTAATTTATCCTTCAAATGTACAATGACTAACCTTGAAGTGTCTTTGGGAGACTGGCTATCTTTCTAGTAGGTTCTGACTATCATCGAGAATTTACACTCCCAGATTTTACTGTTGCAAGCTTTTAATCTTTCAGGTTGAAAGAGTTTCTCATAGAGATAATTTGCGGACATTTATACAAAAGTCTGAGGATGTTGAGAAGAGGTGTCTTGCAAAAGCAATCAAATCATACTGTGAGCTGCGTATTTTTCCGTATGAGGCGAACAAGACTGTTGTTTTTAGGTCCTGATTAGAAAGGAAGCTGTGATAGCTGCATCAATCTCTTTCTATTCTGTCCATCATTCGGTGATAATGGATATCATCGTTATCACTCAATTATCCAAGTAAAACTTCTACACAGGCCACTCCGAGAAGTAAAGACAGAGAAGGTGACTTGTTCTTAGTAAAACTACCAGACAAAGGAAATTGTGGAAAAAAAAGAAAGAGAAATAAAGAGGTTTTATCTGAATTCATGTTGTAAAATTCGAAGATTTAAGACACTGTCTTGATATCTTTTTCCCTCTTATCACATGCAGCAGATATTTGTACAAGTTCCAAATTCTGTTCTTTAATATCAAAAGTGCCTCAAAGCTGCTTTCAATGGTTATAGAACTTTTAAACCTTTTGTCATTTGAATAATGTTTTT
Organism: Solanum etuberosum; assembly: GCA_029582245.1. Lineage (NCBI taxonomy): Eukaryota > Viridiplantae > Streptophyta > Magnoliopsida > Solanales > Solanaceae > Solanum > Solanum etuberosum. The sequence continues at coordinate 50,128 of JAJONR010005764.1, read as the reverse complement.
GGGTACTAATCATCTGGTGGTATCTGATGTCCATTGGCTCGATTAATCCGAATTTCCGTGCTATTAGGGACTTCTCCATTTCCAGGGCTCGAACTAGTGTATGCCATTTGAATTATGTTAGTGTATGACCCTAAATGATGAATTTCAAATTCCTTTTAAGGTCAAATTTTCACCTTGTTTTTAAGGTGGATTTAGATTACACCTCAGATGGTTGTCCTTCTCATGCTTTAAGCCATTTCATCCCTCATTCTTTGTGTCTCTTTGCTCCTTTTTATTTAATTATCATAACAAATTGATAGAGTTTGCTCCATTAATATAATGTGAGGAAAAGCTAGATTTTTGAATGTCCGTTATGGTATAATACTCATGTGGGATTTTCTCAGATTTTACACGGGTGATACATGTTCCTTTCTATTTCTCCAAAGTAAAGCTCTAATAAAGGTGTTTACTGTCTGTTCTTGATTCAACACACTTCTACTACAGTGTCCAAGTAGATACTGTTACGAACTATAGTACTATTATTAATTAGATAAGGAGCGGGGGGTGTGTGTGTGAATGAAATATAAACAAGAAAATGTCCAGAAGAATGAGTTATTTCTTACAAAATTCCATTATATTTAGCTAGTTGGGAATAATGAGTTCTTAGGTGAATTTACAAAATTCTTACAAGCAAGACCTGTCTCACATTGCCAATATTTTAGATACTAAGTTCTTATTGAAGATTTTAGTCTCTCCAATTAGTAAGTACAACTTACATCTGAAGTATCACAAAACAGACAAACCAAGAACTATCTCAAACATTTTTATACATAAAAATAACACATAAAATGAAAAACTAAAAAACTAAGTTAGTCTAAAAGCTCTTGTTGATTTTCAACATTGTCATTGAGCCCTCAGTATCTTCATATAAACTGGTTTTATCAAGAAGCTTCTGAATTCCATCAACCCATTTTTGTTTATGGCTTTTGTTCTTGCACTTGAACTCTAGAAGACCCTGAGCTGTCTTTACTCTAAGGTACAAATCTAGACTTTCAATCTCTTTGTTGAATAGCCATGGTTCACTTTCATCACATACTTCATATACAACACCTGTTGCACAATGAATGGCGTTAGAAGCAGATGCAACACGAGTTCAATGAGTTCAACTGAACCCGATATTTTTGATAGGGAGCATAAATATATATGGCCAGACTTCTCTATAACAATGACCTCGTTCATTTCACTATAATGGCCAAGTTTTCTTGGGAACCGACTTTCTTATTATGTTATATTATATATTCTGTAAAATAGCATCTCGCTATAGCAGACAAAAAATATCTGGACGAGTGACGTTGTTATAGAGAGGGTTGAATGAATGTGAAAAGTCACTAAGAGTCTTAAATGTTGAACTCAATTAAGTTAAAATTCTGGATTTGCCTCTGAATGAAGTGCATCGCTTATTGAACAACTCTATCAAGGGAAATAAAAAGGAAAAACAATGATACTATAGGGGGAGAGCTTACATTTGTTATTTTTAGAAAAAGCTCCACCAACATGCTTACTCTTCAACTTGATCACAACCTGTCAGTTGATCCACAGAAGTTAGTACTTCCATTTCTGTTTGTGACTTTTATGGTATTTCAAGATCTTGAAAGCCTATTGACATACCTGAGATTTTTTGTTTATATAAACAGAAACGCGTTTCCATCGTTGCAGACCTAAGAATCCAGAATAAACAACAGTAAATAGAATCAGCAGAAGAGAAAATCGAATGATCATTTGTTGAACATATTGTGTATTACAAATTTTACTTAAAATAGTTCTTGCATATAAATCAGTATTTCACCTTTTCTTGTGAGATGTAGCAATTCACCCGCAAACGGAGAATCATGTTCATCCATGTCATTAGGGAAAACAGCAGCAAAACTTTGAGCTTCCACCATGCTTCTGTCACAAGGACTTATTGATGCATTCCTCTTTGCTTCTTTTGGTAATCTTGACTTAAGAGCTGCTTCTCCTCTCAAAGCTTTTCATTCATAGCAAAATAGCTACTGTTAATAATCAGGAATTATAAGTATCTCATATACATTTGCAAGAGCATATTGCCACAATATCAACTACGTTTCAGTTCCAAACAAGTTGGGGCCGACTATATGAATCCTTATTGTTCATCTCACTCATTAAGCCCATCTCATTTCAATATTATAAAAACTTAGGGCTGTTTGGACATGATTTCAAATCACTGATTTGAAGTCAAAACTTGAAATCAGACTCCCAAATCCTATGCCAAACGCCTATTTAGTTTCTGTAGCACTAGAAGTTTTCTATAGTTTCTACTGATATATAAATCTTTAACATAGTACAGTTAGATCTCTCTATAATAACATTTCGCAATAACATCCAAGTGTTCTTTGGAACCGATTTCATGTTATGTTATATTATATCCGTTCTTTATAACAACATTTCACTATAGCAGCCAAAATATATTTATAAAAACGACGTTGTTATAAAGAGGTTTGACGGTAAGTGACTAAATATGTACCTGTGGCAGCTGCAGCTGTTAGTGTGACAAGATCACTAGCACTATGTATGTCAACAGCTGATCTAACAACTGAGGCTACACGATCATGATCCGCCCCGGCTGATTCAGCCATTTCAAGGCAATGTGAGGCCAAGAGTTCAGTAGCTGATGCTAAAGCCATGCTCATCTTTGAACTCGAACTGTTGGAGTTCTCTGCTGCTGCTGCAGCAGCCAATGCTGCAGCTAGTCCTGCTATGGACAGGACAGTGTGCATATGCGCATTTTCCAGGCGCGCCTTTTCTTTCTTCTTGACTGAGCTATTGTTAGAATCCTTATGATGGAACCACCTTCCAATCCCCCCGGTTTTTCGCCCGTTTTGTGAATTCAACATCTTGGTCTCTGGCTGCAAGAAAATCTATCACTTAGAAAAATAATTGACAGGTTGAATTTTTTTTCAACTCCTTTAACTATATTTTATTACAACAAATTAAGAGAAAAATGATAATCTGAGCTTCAAATATTTTCAAGTTCCCAAAAACGGATCTGAGCAAGTTTTGGAGTTTTTGAGACTTCCACTCACAAAACTTCAAATTTCTTTCAAGTAAGATGCATGTCCAAACACAAATTCAAATTCCAAAAATGACAACTTCAAAAACTCAAATTTTCAAGTTTCAACTACAAAATCTATGACCAAACGAGAGCTTGATATTGTTGAATTCAAAAGAAAGGGAGCTTTGGAGCAACGCTAAAGTTGTCTATAGGTCACGGGTTCGAGTCATGGAAGCAACCACTAATATTTGTGTCAGGGTAAACTACACATCTCTGGGGTTGGCCCTTCCTAGGACAATGCCCAAAAACGGGATGCTTCGTACACCAGACTGCCCCTTTTTATTCTTAACTTCAAAACTTAAAAAGCCTCAAACATCTCTAATGTCATCACCAAGTTCAAGACTCAAGAAATTCAAAAAATTGTAAACCATGAAAACAAAATGATTTATGGAAAACTTACTAGTTGTGGAGGTGGAGAAACTGATTCATTAATCACACTAAATTTCCTTTCAAAACTATAGTGTTTCTGATTCTTAGCAAGAGCTTTTGATAATTCAGAAGCAGAGAGACTCCATGATCTTGACAAAAAGTCCATTGGTTCCATTGGTGTTTGTGGTTGATGAACAGAAGGCAATTCTACATCCATTTCTTCATCTTCTTCAACACTCATAAGCCAATTATCTGAATCATTATTCTTCTTCCATCCCAAAAGATAGTTTTCCTCCATAACAACTCTTAATTCTCTGTTTTTCACCTCTTAAAATTCCACCCTTTGGATAACTTTGCCTGTTAATTAACCAAAAAAAGAAAAAAGTGTAAGGCAATAGTGAAGTGTATATATATATGCATTGTGCATTTTTTTTTATCGGCGGATTTAGAGCGGATTCAACTGAACACATTACTTTCGGCTCAAATCACTAGTACATATGAGGAAAAAACATTCATTTTGACTGTGTTAACTTTATGAGTGTGAAAAATATATTTTCACAAAAAAAAAAACTATATATAAAAAATTAATGATACTACTATCAAAATAGGAGAGTGTTTTGATGAAATTTTTGAGTTTGAAGATTAATAAGAATGTACAAAGTGTTAGCAAATTGAAACGGAAAAAGGAAGATCGAGTAGGATCAATGAATCTAGCAGATTGATCACTAGATAAATACAAATAAGTATATATATTTTGACATTATCATAAAAAACTTGATTCTTTCGCTCTTTGATGGCGGAGAAGAACGTAGTGTTAACAACATACACACTTGGCAACCAAAAGACAATAGGTACAGCTAGGCCGTAAACAACCAACCAACCATCATACTGTAAAAATTAGATAAGTTCGATCTATAATCACCTTTTCTTGAAAAAATGACTTTTGTTTTACCAAACAAACTATATATCTTAAATTCGCCTCTCGTTTTTCGCAAAGTGAAGAAAAGGAAGAAAATGACTTACCTTAACAAATCTGAGGACTGTATACACACACTACTATTAGCAAAAAAAAGAACATAAAAACTTTGGTCTCAGCTTTAGTAGTAGATTGAGTTTATATATAGGAGAGACAACAAAGCAAACAACAGAGGTACATGATAGCTAACATAGGCACACTTGGTCTCATGAGGACAGAAAAAATAAAAAATAAAAAAATTATTTATTTACGTATTCCAACACAATATTCGTTAAATAAAAAAACTATATAGTAATAAAATAAGATTAATTTGACTAAATCAAAGAAAACATTGTCCAGATTGAACGGACGTTTGTTTCCTAACGTTAAAACAGTTGTTACAACAAGTTGGATTAATTTATACACAAGCACACGAGCTATACAGTGTGCATAAATAATATTGTATTCCAACCAGGATTATAACTTATATATGCGGACAACGTAACAAATTTCGATACTATCAATATATTTAATCTATTGTAGTGTATAAAATATTCAGAGACATATTCAGAATTTAAATTTTATAGATTTGGACATTCGAGTTCGAAATCTATTATTTTTACTTATTAAGTGTTTTTTCCATACATATACAACGCCTAATATAAGCCAAAACAAGAATCATGAGCGAAATCAGGATTTAAACTTTATGAATTCCTACGATAAACTCAAATTAATATATAGCGTAATAATAACTGAATTTAAAGTAAAATATGTGGAGATAATTACTAGTGAATTTTTTAATACATATCTAAATAAAAGTTATTGAATTTACGTGTACTCATAGCTTTCAAGCTAAGTCCACTTCGGACATTTTTATTATATCCGCCTTGATTACTATGATTTTTTAGCTTTACTAATTTCACTTCCTTAATTACGGGGGTGTTACCTGTAGTTATACGTTAGTTGATCAGATAATGTAAATATATATTATTTTTTTCTTATTTATAATATAAAAATACAAAAATATAAAAGATAAATTCTATTTCTACCAACAAAGGATAGTGGGGATCAAATCTATTATAACTTTCGGTGGTTGTCAACTTTGGGAGTAGACTATATATTATAATGTTACAATGTTTTGTAAAACCATGTTTTAATAAATTGCATTTGTAAACCTTGGATTTGGGAAGATTGCTATGTAGGGACAAACACTTGGTGAATTTTTATTTGTTTTAAGTTATGTTAATTCGAGTTTAATTTGTGACATTAATTTTAGTCTTTTTTTTAAAATTCTCGTCTTTAATCTTATCTTTGTCCTTTTGTTGAGACATGAGCGGAACTACTTTAGATGAAGGGTGGTCCAATGCACATTTTTGTCAGAAAATTATACGTGTATGCACATTCTTAAAATAATTTGAGAAAAAAATTTACATATCTTTCGCTAAATTTCTGATTCTGTCATGATAAGATGGACGTATAAACACAATAATTCGTATAATTGTTAAAAAGACTAATCATATAGCAAATGGTGATAACTAAAAAGATGGGGCTTGTGGGATAATGAACAGCAAAAAATCTTCAAGTGCAAGTGATCAGACTTGACATGTTATTATCTTACATATAAAATATATAACTCAAAAAGCTGACTTAGAAAGTGGAACTCAGATGAGTTTTTACAGCTGCATGCCTTAAAAATGTGGCATTTTATAATCTTCAAATAAAACAAGTTACCTATTATAACATATCAAGTATCGTCTAGTTCACCTTTCGGTATTACTATTATTACTTTTTAATTATTAATGTATTCTTTGATTTTAGTATTATTTGTTGTTTTTTCTTCAATTATCGTATTATATATATTACTGTTATTATTCTCTTCTTCATTGTTTTGATCAGCATGACTTTATCGCTACTGTATTTACTTTACACATTTGTTTCTTGACATGTTTTAGTACTAGAATTGAGAATCTATAGGAAACAACCTATTTATACCTTTACACGATAAAAGTAAATGTACGGACATACCATCATCTCCAAATCTAACTTGCGTGATAACAATATTACGGTCTGCTACAATAGATAAATACAACTCGATAATTAATATAAATTTCATATATATGACTTTTAACCCCTACATAAGTAGCGAGTATAGTGAATTTTTACTTGGAATCCCATGCGAGCACAATGATTTTGCTCCCATATTTAGTTGGTTTTTTTTTTATCATTTCACGTGCCTATAGACAAGAGTGAGTATATAATCATTGTTTTACAACTTTAGGAAAATTAATAGCCACACTATGCTTCCATTTTACTCTCATTATTATTTCCATTGACATATGCATCATGATATGTCAAAACACTTGAGAATATTACTTTTAGACTCATGCCTTACCAATGGTTAATGGGGAAATTAAAGTAGAATTGAGCCACTAAACCAGCTCACATCATAATTAATCCAATTTTAAGTAACACTAATTAGCTAGGCATATATATATACACTCAATACTCAATATAAAGCATATATGAAATGACAGTATAATAATTTGTTATATTGTTCGTGTAGTTTAACATGTGATGGTAGGTCTCCAATTTTAAGCAGCATTAATTAGCTAGGCATATATATATATATATATATATATATATATATATATATACTCTCTTTACTAGATAATCGGTTAATGTTCTCCATGCATATACCACATAGTTGTTAAAGATATTTTATGAACATGATATTTTTTTTCATAAACGAAAAGGTATATATAATGTAACAATAATTTGATATTCATATTGAACTTGGTATATAAGGAATCAAATTTCAGCTAGGTGGTAAAAGAAAGAAAAACAATGTCAAAAGAAGCATGAAAAACATCAAGCACACAAATACACAAATATTCTGATTGAATTGGTGGAAAAAAAAATAACGAGAATCTGTTTTCACCGTGCATTTTTTCAGTGAGTTAGTTTAAGGAAATAAGAGGAAAATCATGTTTTATAACACAAATATCACACTGATTCGCGATGAAAAAAAAACCTTTATTTCGAACCGTGAAGAAATTAAGGAAAACTATGATATTTCTTCTAATTAATTGAATTGTTGGTTGGATAATTCAACAAGGATTTATATTTGCCTCCCTCATTGTCATTGACTTGTGAAAAAAGCAAGTGTAAAATTTTCAAACAAAAGGCTTTATTGTTAGTGGGAGAATATAATATATATGTAGTCCAATCAATTATGAAGGGAATATTAATCTTTACATCCATTTTGGAAAAGCTTATCGATTACAAAGTGGAAAGGTAAAATGCAAAGTTTTTAAAAGCCAATGTGATTTTAATAAAAAGAGTTTTGGGGATTTTGCTTTTTGCACACTCTATGGAAAAAGATACCTTTTCATAATTTCATTTGCTTTCTACTCACGCGTCAATTTTTTTTTTACCCTTCTTTATATATGGCCCTAAGGAGATGTGACTTTATGATTTATTATGAATGTTATTCTAGGGTGTGTTAAAATATTTTTTTGAACCGAAGTGATTTTCTAATTTATATTTTGATATTTGATTAGTACGCGAAAAATTATTATCTCAAACCTATATGATATGGGATGGCGAGGGGTTGAAGGAATAGTATCAAATGTCACTTATATAACTTATTCAATGGAATAGTGAGAATATTGAGGTGAAAAGATACATATTTGTCTCTTAATTTTAGCCGGTCATGACTCATGAGCAAAGGATTAGCGCTTAGCAAGAACGGGTTAGGGTTTGGGTAACGAATCGAGTCAGAATGATGACTCATAATATAGTATAGTGGGAATCCTAGTTCGCAACGCTAATGTGGAGGGGTTAGTCCCATATGGCTTGTCACATCACTAAAAAATTGGATTGTTAACTCTTGAAGGTATTTGTGATCTCTTGCGATAATGGCAGAGCCATTTTTTATTCCAAAATATAACGAAGGACATAAGTGGTCTATTGGGAAATTTTGATCCTTTCCTCTTTTAACTTTCAAGAAACTTATTTTCTTAGAGAAAATGTTTAACCAACCAAACATTAAAAAAAAATGAAAAATATTTTCCTCTGTGTACCAAACACACCCTTAGTTATAGTCTCTCTTTTTTCATGGAAAATTGATAAATAAAATACAAAATATGAAGGATTGTTTTTTTGTCCTACGGATCTAGAATTTTCACTAAGGATGTTAAACAGGTAAAATCTAGTGCCTAGATTCAAACTTTGAACATCAAGATGAATTTTAAACCCCCAAAACCGCTAAAACCAATCTCCAGTCTTATTTTCAAAGAATTCAATATCTCTATATCACTATATGTACATAAAAAAAAAAAAAACTTATATATACCATATAATTTTTTGTAAAAGGATTTCAGTAAATAACCTCCATCACCCCTAGACTGATTGCTAATCAAAGCCAAATGAAATGCATTTAGGTATGATTTGATTGAATTTTTTTATTTTTTTTTAATTTTGAAGTATTTTAAGGTGAAAAAACTTGTCCAATTATGTGGAGCCATTGAAAAGAATCATCACACAAAAATGAATGACACAAAGTGGCTTAAAGATATACATGTAACATGCGTAATCATATATAATTGTCTAGTCAGATTATTTGTGCATCATACGTAATTACGTATCATTAAACATATATACAAAGTTATGAAATTTAAAGGGAAAAATATTAGACTATGAATTTAATATATTATAAATCTAGCTTGAATTGTTTGAGCTTTAACTTTTGCAACAATGTGATAAAGTTGCCTTTAAATTGAAAAAAGATAAAATTCTTTAACCAAAGACACACACAGCATACCCAATGTAATGAATATCTTTTAAACATAACTTCCTAAGTAGAGAGTAGTAGTAGAGTTAAAAAAATTATTAAGAAGGCTCAAAATTAAATATGAAGAGATAAACATATGAAACAGTTGAAGGAGATTCAACATCTATTGTATATACATAATTTTTTTTAACTATATATAAATAATATAAGTTTACATCGAAGGAAGTTCGGATGAACCCAGAACCGTTACTACCTTGCTAGAGAGTAAACATCACACTAAATTAAATGTGAATACTTTAATTAATTTAAATTCTTAAAAGTTGCCAAACAATTTAGAACATCACAAATTTGATAAAGAGTTATCATAATAATCGGAATAAATACATTTTCAAATAATTGTACAGGTAAAATCTTTAAACATAGGCTTACTTGTCTATCTACTACTCTAGCCGTAAATAAATTATCTTTGATATTATTCTGTTGACTTCTCTTTCTGTTATTACTTTTTTTGTTTTAATTTATTTATCTGATTTTAATTTCGCACGGAATGAGCCGAATTGCAATGGGTGCTATTGTCCCAAGTGACCCCTTTTTTGGGGTCTGCTGCAGTGGCATAAACTGTATACACAAGTGCAAAAGATTTCCATAACAACTCCTCCAAATCCACTGAGCCCAGCAGCAACTCCATGGGTAGGAACAGCCTGCAAAAAGCCCAACATATTGAGGCCCATTAAATTAGAAATTTCACTGTACGACCGGCCATTTTTCGACCCTATCTTTAAAAAATATATAATTTACATAAATCTCATAATGTTAAGAGTTAATTACAATATTTCCCTACTTTTTTTCAAATTACAAAAATCCCTTAAAATTTATGAATTTCGGATGGACTTCCAGATACATCACTGGACATCCGAATACATAAGTGAGGTATGTATCTAAGAGGGGAGGGATGTATCAGAGAGGGGATAGGACATCCGAATACATTACTGGACTTCCGGATACATCAACAGACATCCGGATACATAGGTGATGATGTATCAGAGAGAGAAGGGATGTATCCGAGAGGGGCGCGAGAGGAGAGTGATGTAACTGAGAGGGGATTTTTGAAATTTTTTTTGAATGATAGAAAATTTTAAAAATTATGATAAAATAAGATGTATATTTAAGTAATTTTTTCTTAAAAAGTAGCCATGAGTTTCCATATCCGTTAGGTGAAACTTCATGACAATTTCGCTGGTAAAATTTGAAGCTCTATTATAGTGGTTATTTTTCAATTATAGGGACGGAAAAGTGACTATTTGTGAGTATTGTCCTTCCAACAATATTAGACTATGGGCTAATTTTTTTGGATTTTAGAATTTTTGCAAATTAACTTCTTCAGAGTTTACACAGAATATAGAATGTCCAAACATGTAGCAGGTTGCTGGAATTCTAACTCGTACAGAGTTAATTTCTCATTCGATCACTCAATTGATAGTTATTATCTCAGAAAATCATTTTTCTTTATTAAAAAAAATTGGAATAAAAAAAAAATGACTCTAGAAAGTAACTATTAATTTAGTGGTTATTTAAGAAATCAACTTATACGTAATTGTTGATCGAGTCCGAAACTAAAAGGGCAACACAAAAAAAGGTTGAAACCAAAAAGGCAACTTTTGGTCGGGAGGGTGACACCGTGAGTTTTGTAGAGAAAGACACAGGTATAGATTCTATATCAAGTCAAAATCAGACAAATAAATTAAAACGCAAGAGTTTTTACATCAAAACAAACCAAGTCACTCCCAAATAAGTATAAACATACAAGTAATGTTACAATAAAAAAATACAAATATATATCTAATGCAGGAACAAACAGAAAAAAACTAAAACAGAGTGCAGCCCAATAAGCTATGACAGGCCAATTCTTCTAGTAAGTAGCTGGTTGTGGCACATTGACTTCCCCAACATGAGGAGGTTGAGCTCTAAAAATTGACAAAGTTTCAAGTAGATGATGTTTTGCTTTCTCAAAATTCACAAACCCCATGAACCAGAAATCATGACCATCGATGGTAACAATCTGAATGTACCTCTCTGGTGGAGACTCTCTCATCACTATTGGGTTTATAGTCCCAATGTTTCCCAGTGGTACTGCTACCTGTACACAAGTTCATATATAATCGCATCAGATGACAAGTAATCATTCTATCGAATATCCACAAGATACAATGAGAAATGTTCAGTTGTCACTCAAAATCAATGTGCACTTTAGAAATTGGAATGTTTACTTAGGAAGGAAAACATTTTCTAATTTTCTCATGTTTGGTTATGTTAAATATTTTGAAAAATGTTTTTCAAACCAACTCATTTTTCTTAAATTTAAGGAAAATGACTCCCATTCAAATCAAAACTTAAGGAAAACATTTTCTAAAACTCTCTTCCAACTTCAAATTTTTATTTTTTCACCCCGATCCTTGACACCCCCACCCCCAAAAAAAAAATTAAGTTTGTATTAAAAAATATTTTCAACTTCAAAAATTCATTTTTTTCACCCCTACCCTCGACCCCCCACCCCAAAAAAAATTAAGTTTGTTTTTTAAAAAATATTTTCAACTTCAAAATTTTATTTTTTCAGCCCTACCCTCGACCCTCCCACCCCCGACCCTCCACCCAAAAAAATTTAAGTTTGTTTTTAAAAAATATTTTCAATTTCAAAAAATAAAAGATATTTTTCAAAAACATTTTTCATTTATAAATCAAACACTAAAAAATAAAATCCAGAAAATATTTTCTAATCACCAACCAAACATGAAAAAATAAGTCAAAAATCTACTTGTTTATCCAGGAAACATTTTCCTTCGTACCAAACACACCCTTACCAATTGAAGGGAAATATAATTAACCCTTATAGCTAGCATATTGCTCTTAATTTGTTGGTGTCAAATCAAAATCAAACAAACAAATTAAAACGGGGAGAGTATTTGTTTGGATTGTGTTATACCTTGTAGTAGCTCCAGGCCTCCTGACCAGACGGAGCTTTGAATGATAATGGGCGATCACTGCAAAAAGCAACTTTCGTAGTTGACAGATAGAGAGTTCCAGCAACAGGACCAGTTGCTGTGGAAAGATAACAAGCAAATGTCTTTTTCAGCTGTTCATTAGGATCTGCTCCGAAAATCTGTTTGTAAAGAGGCTCAAATCCACCCTCTGTCAATGCCTTGGCTGTCAAATTAAGTTTTCCCCATGCCGCTTCTGTAATTGATGGTCCAGCTTTCACTACAAAAGACATGACCCACATATATCATTAGTCAAAAATTGTAAATAATTTTGACTGCTCGACGGATTATAATAACTATTAGTTGAGTGACTTACGATTATACCAAATGTTGCGGGCGATGTTCTCAGCTCTATTACTCCATGAATTGAACACATTAACAACCGATTCAAGTGGGTTATTGCTAGGCTTGTCAATTGGGGAATAAACAACATAAGGCTGTGGCTGAAACTCTTCTCTTTGGTCCTCAGCTCTCCATAAGGCGGCTTTCTGATTGTCTGGATGACAAGTTGGAATTGCAGGCGGACCCATAATATGGGTACCCCATTTTTGCTGATCCATATCTGGTGCTTGAGAATCTGAAGAAGATGAAGAAACAGAAGGAATCTGAGGCTCTGATTGTTGAAATTTGGGTTGATTTTCCTCTCCTGTGCCTGTCATGATTGGAGAAATTGATTGTAAATTGCTTGAGTAATTGAATTTTGAGTGGATTTTGTTTTTAGATAGAGAAATAGTTATGGAGTTATAATAATTTATAGACGATGATTACGTAGAACGTGTACGCGTTTTCATTTTTTGCTTCGTCAGTAAGATTATACTAGAAAATTTTCGGCTCTCTCTCTAGAAAAAAAACATAGCTGAATTGTCTTTTGTAGTTTCCAGAAGAAAGTCAGAAACATCCAGGAAATTCCATGTTCTACCCAAATAATAGAATAATTATTTCCTATTAAAAAAAAGATAAAATAAGGACAGATTCTTTTAATTTGATATCATTTTATATTTATGCCCTCCAACTTTGATTATACACAAGTAAATATTTAAATTCATATAAAATTGAATAAATAGATACATATGTCCCTACGTAGCATTTTACATGGTATTCTACGTGCATTATGTCACATAAGACTCATCTATCCCTTCGTCCCATATTAGTTGATCATTTTTCATTTTGCATGGTGCTTAAAACATCATAAATAAAAAGACAATTTTACGAATTCACCCCTTAAAAAATTTCTTGAAACCTTACGAACAAATATGATCATTTTAAAAAAGAATTAATGTAAGGACAATATGAAAATTTGATTATTACTTCTTTGATTTAGTAAAATGATCAACTAATATGATTTTTAATATGGGTAATGCTAAATGACCAGAAAATTTGGCCAGAAATTTAAAAAGTCTATAATATCTTTTTTATTTTAAAATAAACTGATTTTTTTTTTTTAATTAAAAGATAGTAAAGTTAAAAGGATAAAAATATTTAAAAAGATAAAATACCATTCTGACTAAATTTACTTACTAGTGTAATTCTTCAATATATATTGCTCCGCTTTCAATATATATTGCTCCGCCATTGATCAATAGTATGAAACATCCATATGCTTGGTGGTGAGACCCATATATTTTTCGGTGCATGCATGCTATACATTGTTATCATGTGGTCACCGAGTATATATAGCCCAACATTTTGAAAGCCACTATCTTCGTAGTCTCAAGATACTTATCATGTTTTATTTTTTGAAAATAAATTATATGAATTTTAGTATGATCAATACAAATTGAAGAAACTAATATTTTTTCAAATAGTCAAATTAACTCTAGTAAAATAAAACATAATAACTATTTCGAAGTAGTACTTTTCCAATAATCTTTCTTCCACTTTCATCTTGAGGTTGTGATTTGTGAATAACTTTAAAGAAACCAAATATCCAAGCAGAATGATGAGCAAAACACTCTTTATTTAAAAAGAAAAAAGAAGATAAAATCTCAAAGTTTCATTTAGATAGTTTCATAAGTTGATTCATTCTCAACAGTGTTATGGACTATAACATTATGTATCAAAATCAAAACATAAAGGAACATAGCATAAACAGTAGCATGGACGGGTTACTTCATTAGTTCGGGTATTATACCGAGTTTTTTGGGTTGAGTCTAAAAATCTATGTGGACTAATAAGTCTAGAATAGATTCCCCAACGGGTCCTGACTTTTCAACAACAGAGGCGAAAACTTACTCTTTCAAATCAAAGTCAAAGTCGGGTAGACTAAGATGGAGTTTATTTTACAGTTGTTCCAGGGATATGGGTATAGAGTGAATTATATTCACTCTTTATGAAGTGGAGTGCATTCCTTATATCATAAATATAAAAGTCAGTATGGTTCCCCGGACTTACCCTAGGACTCCAACCCCTAGCATTCCAATTGAAACTCAAGGAGATGGAACTAAACAGGCTTAGGCCCCTTCCCTCTTTCAAGGGGACTAGAGGGAGCAGTTGATTTAGCAATTTCTAGTCTTCATCTATCTGGTGTTTCATCCATTTTAGGTTCTATTAATTTTATAACAACTATATTCATGGACTGGTCAAGAGCTGCCATTGGACGGACTTTCATCAATTCTCTTTCCGGTTTGGTTTTCAAGAGTTGTCAACCATAAAAAAAGATCATGTTCTTCAAAGATCGATCTGATAAGTCACTTGTTTTAGTAAATGACTCGCCAATTCTATGTTATTTACTTATCAACAAATGGGATTTACAGACTAAAAACAAAAGTTGAGGACATGTTGATCTAATAGGTGGAAATAACACATTTTTGCAGCTTGTCACGTCCATCCTAAGCACTTTCATCACATGTTCTAAATCCAGCCCCATTACCCCATTATTGACTTCAACAATTGCTGCATGCAATTTTCAATGGTTGGCAAGGTTGGCAAATTTGCAGTGGCAGCAAATGTTGAGAAACACAACAATTAAAACTTTCGGTGGCACAACTTTGACATATTGTGGATGGTGTTGAAATTTGCAGTTGCAAATTTCTTCTATAAAAGGAGCTCATTAGCTCATTTTTTAGATACACCAACTCACAGAGAAAGGAAAATATAGAGAGTTGTGAGGTTTCCATAGACTATACAAGAAAATAGTTTATGAAGAAAAATAGAGTGTGAGCGATATTTTTAGTAAGGTGGGAAATCAAAAGAGAGTTATTCCTTTTTGAGTGTGTAGTAGTCATTTTGAATATTGTGTCCGTGACTAAACAGTATAAAAATTCCTTGCTATAGTGATATCAGTCGCTCCTCTTGGCCCGTGGTTTTCTCCCTTATTTAAAAGGGTTTCCACGTAAAATTCTTGGTGTCATTATTTTTCCATTTTATTTTCATTATTTTGACCATATATATTTTTGTGTTTGTCCGCGTTTTCCCAACAAACTGGTATCAGAGCCAAGATTTTATCTGAGTATGCTCTGTGGTTGCAGCACAGTCTGAACTTCCACATCAGAAAAGATTTACTTTGGTTTGCAATAACTATATTTTTTTGGGGGAAACAATGTAAGCCAACACAAGTAGAATGGTTACTTTGAATGGTGTTAATTATGCCATTTGGAAGGGGGAAATGGAAGATCTGCTTTATGTCAAGAATTTTTATCAACCAGTCTTTACCACTGTAAAGCCTGATAATAAAACAGATGAAGAGTGGAATCTGTTGCACAGACAGGTTTGTGGATTCATTAGGCAATGGGTTGACGATAATATGTTGAACCATATTTCTGGGGAGACACATGCTCGAACCCTATGGGAGCATCTTGAAAGTTTGTATGCTCGGAAGACTGGCAACAACAAAATGTTCTTAATAAAGCAGATGCTGAGTTTAAAGTATCATGATGGTTTTCCGATGACAGACCATCTGAATAATTTTCAGGGGATCATGAACCAATTATCTGCTATGGGCATCAAATTTGATGAAGAAATTCAAGGCTTGCTTCTACTTGGCTCCCTACCAAACTCTTGGGAAACATTTAGAACTTCATTGTCAAATTCTGCTCCGGATGGTGTGATCTCAAAGGATTCCGCCAAGAGTAGTGTCTTGAACGAAGAGATGAGAAGAAAATCGCAAGGTTCTTCTTCGTCGGATGTTCTGATAATTGGCTCCAGGGGGAGAAACAAAACTCGTGGTTCTCAAAATAGAGAACAAAATATAAGCAAATCCAGAGGCAGACTTAAGGATATTGAGTGCTATCATTGTGGCATGAAAGGGCACACAAAGAAGTTCTGCAGGAAGTTGAAGAGGGAGAACAAAAATAAAGAGGAAACTAAAGAAGATGGCAATGAAAATTGCCTAGCCACCGTCACCACCGAAGATCTTGTTACTGTTCTTGATGCGGATATGATAAGCATTGCTTGTGATGAGTCAGGCTGGGTTGTGGAAACTAATGCCTCATCTCACGTGACATCAAGGAAGGATTTTTTCTCTTCCTATACTCCTGGTGATTTTGAAACCTTGAGTATGGATAATGAGACTGTTTCTAAGGTGGTTGGTATTGATACAATTTGTTTGGAAACTAGTGTTGGAACTAAACTAGTTTTGAACAATGTGAAACATGCTCCTGATGTTCGTCTGCACCTGATTTATGTTGGTGTTTTGGATGATGAAGGATATGTTAGTACCAACGGTGATGGAAAATGGAAACTCATTAAGGGTTTCTTGGTTGTGGCTCGTGGTAACAAACATCGTGGTCTATACTGGACTACGGCTTCTGCTTGTGTTGATATGGTGAATGCGGTTGAGAGCGATAGCTCTTCAACGTTATGGCACAAGAGGCTTAGCCATATCAGCGAGAAAGGACTTAATGTTCTAGCCAAGAAGAAATTATTGTCAAATTTCTAAAGTGCGAAAGTAGAAAAGTGTGAGCACTGTTTGGCTGGTAAACAAAATAGAGTTTTCTTTAAGTCTAATCCTCCTTCGAGAAAGACAGAATTGCTTGAATTGGTGCACTCTGATTTATGCGGTCCAATGAAGACAAGGACATTGGGTGGTGCATTCTACTTTGTCACTTTTATTGATGATTGCTCGAGAAAACTTTGGGTCTATGTCTTGAAGACTAAAGACCAAGTGTTAGGTGTCTTCAAGCAATTTCAGGCTTCAGTTGAAAGAAAAACTGGAAAGAAACTGAAATGTCATCGTACTGATAATGGTGGTGAATATTGTGGACCATTTGACGAATACTGCAAGCATCAAGGTATTAGACACCAGAAGACTCCTCCTAAGACTCCTCAACTTAATGGTTTGGCTGAGAGGATGAACAGGACCTTAATGGAAAGAGTTAGATATTTGCTTTTTGAAGCAAAGTTGTCGAACTCATTTTGGGGTGAGGCTTTACTGACCATTGCACATGTTATTAATCTATCTCCTACTGTTTCTTTGCAAAGTGATGTTCCAAATAAAGTTTGGTATGGAAAGGATGTTTCCTATGACCATTTGAGAGTATTTGGTTGCAAAGTTTTTGTACATGTGCCGAAAGATGAGAGGTCAAAGTTAGATGCCAAGACAAGGCAGTGCATCTTCATTGGATATGGCCTTGATGAATTTGGCTACAGGCTATATGATCCAATTGAGAAGAAACTTGTGAGAAGCCGTGATATTATTTTTATGGAGAATCAAACAATTGAAGATATCGACAAAGCGGAGAAGCTAGAATCTTCAAATTTCGATGGCATAATTCATCTAGATGAAGTTCCTCACACAAGTATGCATAATGTTGTTGGGCTTGATGATCATGGTGACACCCAGAATCATGTATCGAATCAACATGTTGATGTTGATAATAACAATGATATTGTTATTGATGATCCTCCTGCTCATGAAGTCGTGGACGAATCAAATATTCCGCTTAGGAGGTCCACAAGACAACGGGTTCCTTCCTCTCGTTATTCACCAATGAGTATGTGTTACTCACTGACGGGGGAGAACCTGAATGTTATGAGGAGGCCATGGAAGATGAGCACAAGGATGAATGGATTGAAGCCATGCAAGATGAGATGAAATCACTGCATGAGAATCACACTTATGAGTTGGTAAAATTGCCCAAGGACATTGAGACCTTTGAAGAACAAGTGGGTGTTCAAAGTTAAAGTTGAAGAACACAACTTGAAGCCCCGGTACAAAGCTAGATTGGTTGTTAAGGGATTTGGTCAAATGAAGGGTATTGACTTTGACGAAATATTTTCTCCTGTCGTGAAAATGTCCTCCATTCGTACGGTTCTAGGTTTGGCTGCTAGTCTTAATTTAGAGATTGAGCAGATGGATGTGAAGACGGCGTTCCTTCACGGTGACCTAGAAGAAGAGATTTATATGGAACAACCTGAGGGCTTCAAAGTAGATGGTAAAGAAAATTTTGTGTGCAAACTCAGAAAGAGTCTCTATGGCCTAAAGCAAGCTCCTAGACAGTGGTACAAGAAGTTTGAATCTATTATGGGGGAGCAAGGCTATAAGAAGACTTGTTCAGATCATTGTGTATTTGTACAAAAAAATTCTGACGATAATTTTATCATCCTCTTGTTGTATGTGGATGATATGTTGATTGTAGGCAAGGATACTTCCAAGATTGATGAGTTGAAGAAAGAGTTGTGTAAGTCTTTTGCTATGAAAGACTTGGGTCATGCCAAACAAATTTTGGACATGAGAATTACTCGTCTCAGAGATGAAAGGAAGATTTATTTGCCATATAAGAAGTACATTGAACGTGTACTAGAGCGCTTCAATATGAAGAATGCTAAGCATGTTAGCACACCTCTTGCTGGTCATATGAAGTTAGGCAAGAAGATGTGTCCTACAGCTAGGGAGGAAAAAGAGAACATGGCGAAAGTTCCATATTCCTCCGCCGTCGGAAGTCTAATGTATGCAATGGTACGCACTAGACCTGATATTGCTCACGCAGTTGGTGTTGACAGCAGATTTCTCGACAATCCGGGAAAAGAGCATTGGGAAGTTGTGAAGTGGATACTCAGGTATCTTAGAAGAAGCTCAGATGAATGATTGTGTTTTGGAGCATCAGATCCAATATTGAAGGGCTATACAAATGCTGATATGGCAGGTGACCTTGATAACAGGAAATCCACTACTGGATATTTGTTTACTTTTTCAGGGGGAGCTATATCATGGCAGTCGAAGTTGCAGAAGTGTGTTGCACTATCTACAACTGAAGCTGAGTATATTGCGGCTACTGAAGCCGGCAAGGAGATGATATGGCTCAAGCGATTTCTTCAAGAGCTTGGTTTGCATCAGATGGAGTATATTGTCTATTGTGACAGTCAGAGTGCAATAGACTTGAGCAAGAACTTCATGTACCATGCAAGAACAAAACACATTGACGTCAGATATCATTGGATTCGTGAGGAAGTGGAGAGTGAATCATTTCACGTCAAAAAGATCCACACAAGTGAAAATCCTACAGATATGCTGACCAAGACGATACCGAAAGACAAGTTCGAGTTATGCAAAGAACTTGTGGGTATGAGCTCTCTCTAAAGAAGATGAAGATACCTCATTCCAGTGAATGGGGTTGGAGGGGGGAGATTTGTGAGGTCCAGCCCCATTACCCCATTATTGACTTTAACAATTGCTGCATGCAATTTTCAATGGTTGGCAAGGTTGGCAAATTTGCAGTGGCAGCAAATGTTGAGAAACACAATAATTAAAATTTTCGGTGGCACAACTTTGACATATGGTGGATGGTGTTGAAATTTGCAATTGTAAATTTCTTCTATAAAATGAGTTCATTAGCTCATTTTTTAGATACACCAACTCACAGAGAAAGGAAAATATAGAGAGTTGTGAGGTTTCCATAGACTATACAAGAAAATAGTTTATGAAGAAAAATAGAGTGTGAGCGATATTTTTAGTAAGGTGGAAAATCAAAAGAGAGTTATTCTTTTTTGAGTGTGTAGTAGTCATTTTGAATATTGTATTCGTGACTAAACAATGTAAAAATGTCTTGCTATAGTGATATCAGTTGCTCCTCTTGGCTCGTGGTTTTTACCTTATTTAAAAGGGTTTTCACGTAAAATCTTGGTGTCATTATTTTTTCATTTTATTTTTATTATTTAGATCATATATATTTCTGTGTTTGTCCGCATTTTCCCAACACTAAATATATCAACCCAAATACCATTTGGTAAAAAAATAAATCATCAAATAAACGAAACTATGTTGAACCAGAGGGATGCAACACGAGGACTTCCAGGGGTTTGGCCAAGCCATTTATTATACACTTTTGACCTTTCTCCATATTTTTTACCCCCATGTTTTTTCCGTTAAAATTCTGACCAATTCCTTTTTTTTCAACAAAAAGTTCTGACCAAAATCAACAACATAAATGCAAAAGAGTGACAGGTGAAATTAAATACAGTCTCATTCAATGTTCTCAACTACACTAAAGTTGAGCAATTCAATTCTTTGCAGCTAACTTTGGTCCCATCTTTTTCTGGTAATTACTACTACTATATATATTTTTTCTATATGTATATGTGTGTTTCAATTTATTCAAGATTGTTAATTTAGTATGGTCCAATTAATTTCTTTGAAAACCCCATTAAATAAATCATTGATCCTGCTCTCATTCCTTCATTTATTCTTCTTGTAGTCCATTTATCATAATCCATGCTAAAAGAATTTTTATTTTTATTTTCTTTTTTTCTTGATTTTGTTAAATATGTTTTTTTTTTCTACATGTAATGAGTTTGTAGTGTATTCAAGAATATAATGTGAGATATCATAGTCTCTTTTTTTTCTAGTGATCAAAGAAACAATGAATGGTTTAGTAAAAGATGAAAATCAGAGAAGAGTTGGGAAGAAACAAAATGGAGGTTCTTGGAAATGTGCATATGGTTATTCTCAGCATAGGCGATGTAAAAGGTTTGATTTTTGGGATTTTTACTTAGAATAGACGGCGGATGTATAATATATGTATATATGTGTGGAGTTGTGTTTAAGTAGTGTATAATTTATGTATATCGACTTTGGAGATGTAAATATTTTTGGTGTGTTGAATGCCCTTTTTGTTTCTTCTGATGTGTGTTTTGTCTGGTTTTGTGTATTCCTTAGCTTATTAGATGGTTAATTATGGTTTAGATCATGGGTAGAGCTCAGGGGCGAAGCCAGGTAGGGCAAGGGGGTCTAGGTTGAGGAAAATTATATTGTTTAGACATGGTTGAATTATTATTTTTTAATGTATATATAGTGGATTTTGAATTCCTTTGGCTTCTTTGTGTGTTTACTTTTTCATATTTTGAACCTCTTAGTGAAAATCTTGGTTCCGTCACTGGCAGAGTAGAGCTAGAGGGGTGGAAGGGGTTCACTCGAACTCCCTTCGCCTGTAAGTTACATTGTATATACAAATTGAAATCTTGTTTTTATGTATGTATAGTAGATGTTGAACCGCCTTTGATGAAAATCATGTCTCTGACACTCGTTTAGATATAGCAAAAGCTAAGGAGATATGAAATTTTGTGGAACATTGCTACTTAAAGAAACAATGTTGTCTTGTCTAAAAGACTAAATCTTTGTGATTACAACATGTAAAAGACTAAATCTACAATGACTTATTCAACAACTGTATCGTTCTCTTGCCATATGTTTTTTTCGACTTCAAAGACTTGAAATTCGTAAGATCTTCTGAATTTCTTCAGTTCTTGGATTCCAAATTAGAGCAGAATTCCCCCCTTCCTCAACTTACTGATTTTCTCCGTGATCAGTAAGGTTCGATTAGATAATAAACTTTAACTTGAGCGTGAACACATTTGATATGTTGACTTGGCCTTGTAAGCATTCCTAGGGAATCTTGTGTAGTTCATTCTTTAATTGCTACTTTCAATGTTCATGAGCTATAATTGAGTTCTGTGGTTAGCCTTCTAAGTTGGTTATGCTTTTGTCTCAGTGCTTCCGACAAAATCGCTGCTCCATCAAAAGGCGGAGACAGGCAATCCATAAAAAAAGAATTGAATGAACCATCTGTAAGAGCTTTATATTTTTCTTACTTCGTTTACTGAAATTTGATAGTTGATTTCCTATATGGTCACTCAACTAATAGTTATTATCTCAGAAAGTCACCCTTCTTATTGATTCCAAAAATTTTAAGTGACTTTCGAAGATATAACTATTAGTTGAGTGATCATCTGAGCAATCTACTCCGAAATTTGATGATCTTTTAATTCGGATTTACATCTTCACAAAGCTGGCTCTTTCGAATGTAGCATTTGCATATTTTGAGAAATGACGAAGTTTGATTAGATAAGTAAATGACATGAGCTGATATATTCTTGAATATGCAGGTATTGCCACCTTCAACAAAGAGTTGTAAAGCAAGTCCGTTACATGAATTCTCCAAAACTATTAGCAAAGAGGAAGTTCCAGAACACAGAGCCTCCTTGGAAAAAGATGTAAATAAATCACTCAACGTCTATAATACATTACGATATGCAGTTAATTCCATTATAATGTTTTCCAGTATCCATCTTTGAATGCTTTACTAAGTCAGCAATGTAAGCAGGATCTTAATAAAACACCAATCTTGAATTCAAGTCTAAAATGAACTTTGTTTTCCATATCGGAAAATTTATATAGACATATATAAATGGAAATGAGGCCAATATTCCATAATATACAGATTGACGAGTACTTCAATATCATTGTGTTTCTCCTACTACACCTTATTGAGAGCTTATTTGTATCTCATTAGTTGGAAGTCAGAAGTAACTACTCAAAAACATTATTTATCCAGTTGACAAATTCTCTTTTACTTAACCAATATGCACAGATCGAACAGTTACAAATGCGTTTGCAACAAGAAAAATCAATGCGTATGGTGCTTGAGAGGGCAATGGGAAGAGCTTCTAGCACGTTGTCTCCTGGACATAGGCATTTTGCTGCTCAGGTACTTGACCTTTGACAACTAACCGTTTGTACTCTATTTCTTTAGACCTTTGAGTTGTTTGGTAAAATATAAGAAATGGAGCATGAGTTCATGGTTTTTACTCCTGAAATCTGTTGTGTTGGCTTTGACTTTGAGTTTTCCCATAAAATTCTTGGATATGTTTCGTATATATACTTTATCTAAAACCTCTGATTCTTGCTTTAACTTGAGAATTTACAATGGTTATTTGGAGTCTTTTTTCTGAATAAGAAAATCAATGGTGCCTGATAACACAACTGATTGGAGTACGTTACCTATAAAAAGAATATTGATGTAATTGAAACTGATGAGATTTCACTCTTTCGGTCTCAAATTGTCTATAAGGTTGACAACATAGAATATTGCTCATTCTCCGCTCATTTTCAACTCCCAACCTTGACTCTGCTGAATTTAGTTAAGGTTAATATTGGTTGTCTTCTCATTTCAGACAAAAGAGTTGATAGCTGAGATTGAATTACTTGAAGAAGAGGTTGCAAACCGCGAGCAGCAGGTCCTTTCTTTGTACAGGAGTGTTTTTGAAGAATGCATTAGCCGGCCTTCTTCTGAGCAAAGTTCGGTCATGACTTCTCCAGCACATAATAAAGCTGAGTCAAGAAAACATCCAAGTATAATATCAAGTGCCTTTTGCTCATCCAAAAAATTCCCTTTGCGGACATTCCAAGCTCTTGCTGCCATAAATGACTTGGGAAAAAGACACTTGTTGCAGTCGAAATCAACACATGCTTCATTTTATAATAGCAAAGCTAATGCACACATTCAGAAAAGTAGTTCAGAGCATACTAAGGTAAGCTTTCTAATTCTTTCTCTGCATATTGGATTATTCCTTTTAGAATTAATAAGAGTATGTGTTATTCCAAATAATAGCATCTTCTTCCGACAGACTCCGAAATGGTGACATGATACTCTTAGAGATTTAATAAATAAATGGTTTTTAAACCTTTTTATTGCCTCTTTTTATTATCTCCTTACATTTCAGAACTCTTGAATCCTAAAAGTGTGAAAAGTTTCACTAAAGTGGCCACCCCTTAAGACCATGGTTGGTGTCTTGCTTAAGCCCTAGTTTAGTGAGGACCTAAGTTGCACGGACTCTTTTCACTTTCGATGTCGCACCCGTGTTGGATTCTCCAAAAATACATTACTTTGGGAGAATCCAACACGCACCCGTTGACATTTTTGAAGAGTCCGAGCAACATAGGCGAGGACCCAAATGGTGAAAAACATGAATCCTAGAAGTCTTGTTTTTTTCTACTAAGAAACTGAAATTTTAAAAGGACTAACCACTTTTGACTTTTGTTTCTTTGCTTCTGATATTTTGCTTTCATTGACTTAATGCAGTTGTGTCTTTCTTTTGTTCAAAGTATTAGGCACTGTCTGTAATTGTGGTGTGTATTCACAACTTCCATTATAACTTTAATTGTGTGTGCTGCTTACTATGCAATACTTTTCTCTTCTGTTGTTGCTCAATAAGCAACATTTTGACATTAATAGAATAGTAGTTTGTGAAAATTAGTTCATATTAGCTTATTCTTCTTGTCTGCAAGTGGTACATTTATATTTTCACCCATTTGACATCAACTCCCTTTGGCTCTTTGAATGCTTTGGGTTTGACATGCGAGGAATGAGGTTACAACGGTTTGGTGAAGTTTGAAACATGCTAGTTTCAAAATAACTATGTTCTTCCATAGCTACATTCTGTATAGCAATGATGAAGGATATCAGTACCTAAATCACTAGCATAAAATAAAGTACCTAAACGGGCTAAATCACCAGGATATCAGTCCATTTGGGGGGTTGTGCTATATTAGTAGGCTATTCAAGGCTAGAAAGTACGGTTGGAAATGATGTAACGTATCAACTCATGTTATTTTCTATATATGAATTGTTGCAGGAGCAAGGGCAGGTAACATCAACGGAAAAATCTCCTCTGCCACGAACTCTTAAAGACCATCTCTACCAGTGTCCCAGTAAGTTGTCTGAGGAAATGGTAAGGTGCATGGCTGCAGTATACTGTTGGCTCCGTATTACAGAATCGACAAGTACTGAACAAACGCGGTCACCTTTGTCATCAAGGTCATCTACTAATGTCATAATTCCTCAGCATGATATTAAAGAGGAGAGAGATTGGTTTTGCAAATCAACAATTGAAATATCTTGGATAGCCACAGACAAGAATAACGTCTCTCGTGCATCTTATGCCATCAGCAACTACAGGTGCACTTCTTTGATAGCATAAAAGCAGTTGAAGCTGCATAAGTGTAGTTAGTCTTAAGGTCCAGTCCCACTTCTGTATGTAGTCTTTCTTGAATTACATGATGGTTGTTTTTCCCACTTTAATGATCTTGTTTGTCCCGGAGCCACCACCGAGTCAGAATTATGTTATGCTCCAAAATTATAGGCTGGAAAATGGGACGTTCGATTAATATTGGCACGCATTGCTTACATGTAGCGCTCTTTTCTTCTAATAATAGAAGTGTAAATAACTACAAATCAGGTCACTAGCAGCCATTGCATTTGTAGATGAACCTATGTAGAAACAAAATAAGCACTCTCAGGAAAGCTAATCACTGGATCGTAGGAATTCTTAAATACTGGTTAATATCATTAACCTGACACGGTTATCAGCGAATACTTAAAAAAGCTCGAAAAATTCTGCATTTTCTTACCAGCCAATAGCATTATGTTTAGTCTGGGTCATTTTGTCAAGCACCATCTCTTTTAGATATTTAGGAGTCTTGACACTACTGGATAAGCTTTTAAGGCATGAATGTTGTGGATATGGCCATATTCTAAAGTACTAAATTGAATTGCTATATCCTGACCAGAGGTTAGGTTCTTTTCCAATGCTATTTCTAATATTTATAGATGCAAGATACTAAGTTCGAAAGACTTTGGCGCATCAACTCGAACTCAATAGAAATAATATAGATGGAAGATTCATAGTTTGCTAACAGTCTCAAGCTTTTGATATCATTTTTCTTCTTTTTCTGGTGCAATGCATGCTACATATGCGAGTTTGTCTCTGTTTAGCAAAGATACCTATAAAGCACAAAACAGATTGTGTGGGAATCTCCGGTCTAACATGTAGTTTGATTTTGAACTTTCAGAGTTTTGGTGGAGCAATTGGAAAGAGTGAATCTCAGTCAGATGGAAACCAATAACAAAATGGCATTTTGGATCAACTTGTACAATTCCTTAGTTATGCATGTAAAGATGGCTCTTACTTGTATCATTTCTCCTTTTCGATTTGTTTGTTATGTTTCTTTACATCTCTTTCTTCTCATCTTATCTAGGCATATTTGGCATATGGTATACCACAGAACTCTCTTAGAAGGTTGGCGCTGTTTCACAAGGTAGTCTAAGTTACTTTGTATCATTTTGATTCTATTCTTTTTGTTTATACTAGATTTAGTTATTTTTGTTCATTCATGTATTTTTGAGTATTTGAATCACCATTTGCTTCTCTGTATAGTGCAGGCTGCTTACAATGTTGGTGGACAGGTCATAAGTGCAAATGCCATCGAACAGTCAATTTTTGGCTTGCGTACACCTCGGATAGGACGGGTATCCACTATTCTGATCTAGAGTGACTAAAAAGTTGCAGTTAAGGAAATATCAGGGTTAACATAATTAGAAATGACTTTGGATCCTCCCTCTTTTTGCCCATCATATATAACTAATTGTGCAAAATAATTCTCTGTGCTACATTCTTGCTCTGACCATCTCTTAGGTTGCTATTTGTTCCTTCTCACCCTAATGCTATAAGAACAATTGTTTCTCAATCTTACAGTAGTCTGGTATATTAATATTTTCCAATATGCGCTTCGTCAAAGAGGGAAAAAGCCTAAGTACTTCAGTCAAATATATGTACTAGCTATAAAGCGTATTCATCGATAATTACTTCAACAACAGTTGGTGATTTCTCATTCTTATCAAGATTTTTGATCTTTCAGTTGATAAAATATATTTTTCTTCCAACTACAGTGGTTGGAGACCATTCTGTCAACTGCATTATGGAAAAGATCAGGAGAAGAAAGGCAACTCATCAGTTCAAAATTTTCCCTCCAAGAGTTCCAGCCCCTTGTTTGCTTTGCTCTTTGTACTGGCGCTGTTTCCGATCCCATGGTGAGTGGTTGTGTTTCCTCATTGCATTTTTATTGTACAGATGCACGGGAACTTCTTCCGGTCTCTTGTTAAGTAGTTATATTTTCCCCCTATATTGGTAAATAAAGCAACAATATTTCATTTTGAGGACTTCTTGAAGGATTTGAAGGGAAACAGACTAATTGTATTGCCTAACATATACGAAGATCCTAATTATCGAGTACTGTTCTTGGATCATATCACTGAAACCTTACCATCGATAGATCTTCTGAAAAGTGAAATCTAATTGAAAAGGATGACCTAAAGTTCCAACTCGAGACGTAGCACATTATAACCTTATTGTCTTCTTTGCTCAAGAACTCTGCATTTTTCCCTTTGTGTGTTTCCTTATCGGAGAAAGTGACCAGCTATTTCTGGTTAGAAAGCCGAACGTCTAAAACTTTCTTTGGTTTCTTTCTTCTTTTCTAGCTGAAAGTGTACACAGCCTCGAATATTCAAGAGGAACTGGAAGCAGCAAAGAAAGAGTTCCTACAGGCTAATATCATAGTAAAGAAGTCGAAAAGAGTATCTTTGCCTAAGGTTCTTGAAAGATACGCGAAGGAAGCTAGTATTCCATCCGATGATCTTCTTAATTGGGTCATGGAAAACGTTGAAAAGAAGCTTCGTGATTCCATACAGAAATGTGTTGACAGAAGAACCAATAAAAAGGCGTCTCAGATAATCGATTGGCTACCTTACTCTTCAAGATTCCAATATGTAATTTCGAAAGATTTTACGGAGAAGCCATGGTGGGCATAGTAGTTGCTGAATAATGTAGAGAAAAACCAGAGATGATCTTAACCAAAAAGGCAGAGTAAAGGGTGAGCTAGAAAGTCCTAACTAATTTTCAAGGAAATGGTTGTTCATTCCTTAAGTTTGTAGGATTCTGATTTGATCTGTTATTAAGTGAATGTACATTGACTTCAATTACTTAGGTATCCAACTTTTATTTTGTGAAGTGCAAGTTATGTGTAAATATTAGGTGAACTGATACACCTTATGCTACTGCTACTGCATTGTTTTGTCTAGTTTCTGACCTGTCACTGATGCATAGGTCTTATGTACTTTACCGCCGGGGTGAGCGGTAGTTAGATATAGGGGCGGCTTCACCGGCTTGGATTGGAATTTGCTTTCCGATCGCTTTATGAGGCCAGTTTGGTTGAGCGCCCTTGCTACTGGTCGAAGTCGCCGAAGCGTTTACTTGAGAAAACTGTCGGACGATATGGTCTAGTGAGAAAAAGTAGGATGAAAATCATGAGAGATTACAAATAAATTTATGAGGATGAAAACCTTATTGTTCAAATTTGAATGATAAGTACTATACATTGATCAAACTAGATTATAAATACTTTTTGACTTGTTCTCGTGTGTTGGTATGCAACAAAGGATCTTTTAAGTTAAAATCATAAATTGGTCTCACTCATACAACTCTTCAACTTATAAACACTATGAAATTGATCAAATATTGTACTATTTTCTCTCCCTGATATATTTTGTAATCTCTAAAATACTTTTTCTCAAATAGAATCTCCAATTCCCTCTTCTATTTCCATAATTTGCAATTCTTCATGTAAAAATACTTTCAAAATTTATATATTCTTGAAAATGACGTTAATAACATTTCAGTCATTTAACATTATAGGTGTTAAACATTTTGTAACCAAATATTTCAATTGCTTACTATCAATTTTGGTACTTTTATCCCAACGTAATGATTTAATCATAAAATCAATTTCGAACACTTAAAAAGTGTTTTTCAACATTTGATGCCTATTAACTAGTTTTAATTAGCTAACTAAATAGACTCTTAATCTTTTTATTTTTGGTTCTTTCTTATCGTATTTAGAGGTGATTTATTTCGCATATCAATATAAATTCAATTTTAATTTGATTTGCTCGTGGAATCAGCATGGTCCACGGAAGGATGGGGGACCATTCACCATTTTATAACATTAATAGACTAACTAATCTAAGATAAATTGTGTTGATAATGTCTTTTTAAAACGTTTTTGCATTTTTTCCACCAAAAATGATTTCTAAAAAATTCTTTTATCCCCAAATTTGAAATATCATATTCTCACGCAATTTATGGAGTTCAACCAACAATCGATATTTCTAGAGTCTAGAGTTTGTGTGTTCTTATGTTAGTTGTTAAGCATTAATTGTATGGTCCAAAAAGATTTTTAATCTTGGTAAGCATATTAATACTGCTTTTTGCCAAAAAAATAATGAAGAAAGTGAAATTTATGGCTTCTTTCATTTTGTTTTATTAGTCAGGGTCAAAAATACATCTAAAATACTTTTATTTTTTATTTTTATATTTGAACTAACATGTTTGACTTTCGTATCAAAACTATCATTAACTATATATTAAAAATACACTTTAACCTTCAATCGTTCACTGACAGTGCAAATTAATTTTTAGTCCAGCATCAATGGTCCATCACCTGAAATAGAAAAGGTAAGAAAAGAAAAAAAAACTTTTATTCTTCTACTTCATATGCATGTCATGTTCTTTCGCCTGCGTTTTAATTTGTTTGTTTATTTTCTTTCTTAGTTAGTTCAAAAAAGAGCTTTTAAAAAAATATTTAACAATTTTTTAATTTCAAAAAATATTCCACATAGCATGCTTAAAATCGTAAAATTAAATATCCTTCATTCATATTTACTTGTTCATGTTTGACTTGACAAATCCTGTAAAAAACAATAAATTGAACAATTTTTTTCAGTGCTCTAAAATAAGAACTTTGGGATAGAGAAAAAAATCACTCATGAATTGTGAAATACTTTGACCAAAAATACTATTAGAACAGTATATATATATATATATATATATATATCGTATCATTGGGTCTCTTCGAACTCCAATTGTGAAATTATATTAGTTTAATAGTTGTTGACTTCTTGTTATATTTCCAGTGAATATTATGTACGTACATGTAAAAATATACGATAACGAATGACCAGACACATAACAAACACATAGAGAACTATGGTCAACCATCAAATCAATCAATGTCAGTCCAACAAAAACTTGTTTAATAATCCGAGAATCAACTCCTAGACCCACTTCATTTGCACTGGACAATAGATATCTCGAGTGATTCATTTTCATAATCAAGATAAGTTATATTTAATCTTATGTTACAGTCATATCAATAACTTTGTTCAATTTCTATTTTAGAATCTGAACATAAATTTTATACTTATAAGAATCGATGATCTTATATTTCATCAATAAATTTAATTCTATAGCCTATACTCTAAATGATCTACCATATAAGTAAATGATATTTAATTAAAACATTGTCCATTTTAATCATTTTATAACTAAATAAACAGTTATTCTAAAATAAATCTATCTGTCTGTCTATTTATATCTATCTATCTTCTATTCAATATCAATATCTATATATATTTATCTATATATCTATATCTATCTATCTATACTATTTTAAAAGCATAAACTTCCAAACTTGAATGTTAAATTACTATAATACCCTCAATTAAAAAGACTCAATTTAGTATGTTTTTTATTTATTTATTTATATTATATTAAAAGTAGACACTTTTTCACATTGAATGGTTGTAACTTTTTCGATGAGTTGTGACTTTTTTTAAGAGTTGCGATTTTTCTGAAGAATTGTAACTTTTTCAAAGAGTTGTGACTTTCCGATAAATTGTTACTTTTCTAGAAGGTTATGACTTTTCCGAAGGGTTGTGATTTTTCTGACAAGACACAATTAGCACCTATTCATATATACTACCATTTGTTAACCACAAATAGAAGGGTTTCCTCTCATTTTAAACTATAAATTTTTAAAGTTTTCTACTTTTCTTCTTCTTAAAAAATCTCAGCTGTGATTTGCAACAGTTGAATAAATTTGAAGTTCAATGAAATTTCAGGCATCACATAAGAAATAATTGATGAACAAATTGTAGCAATCATTCATCAATTTACACTTGTATTTTTCTCCTACAATTTCCATCATGTATATACTTGAATATTATTTATATCATTTTAAAATATTAATACTAATTAGTATGAGATAACGTGCAACACACGTGTTTGAGAATTAGTACTATATATAAACACATGATTAATGGTATATAACCCTCAATTAATAGTACATGTATTTCAGCACAAACGACCAAATTTTGAGATATTCGAAATTCATTTAGTCACATTTAATGTTAACGATCTCAATTATGTAACGGTTAAAATGAGAATCACCAAAACAATTACCACTAGTTGTATAAATTTTCTACTTTTTCTCTATTGTCGTTATCTGAACACATGAATACACACATTATCATATTTGTTCTCTAATGAAATTGATTAATTTATTGTTAATATCGATTTATTCTCTACTGAAACTGTTCAAGTTATTGTTATTATTGATTTATTCTCTAGTGAAATTGTTCAAGTATTGTAATTGTCTATTTTTTTTTTTATTGAAACTGTTCAAGTTATTGATATTATCGTTTTATACTCTACTGAAACTGTTCAAATTATTATTATTATTATTATTATTATTAGTATCAATTTGTTCTTTACTGGAACTATTAAAGTTATTGTTTTTATTGATATATTCTCTAGTTGTATAAATTTCCTCAGTCTCTCACTATTGTCATCATCTGAACACATGAATACACACATTGTTATATTTGTTCTCTACTGAAACTGTTTAAGATTTTGTTATTATCGACAAATATACTTTAATATTATTTATATCATTTTAAAATATTAATACTAATTAGTACAAGATACACATGCAACACACGTGTTTGAGAACTAGTACTATATATAAACACATGATTAATAATATATAACCCACAATTAATGGTACATGTATTCCAACACAAACGATCAAAATTTGAGATATTTGAAATTCATTTAGTCACATTTAATGTTCACAATCTCAATTATGTAATGGCTAAATCGAGAATCACAAAAACAATTGTCACTAGTTGTATAAATTTTTTCCACTTTCTCACTATTGTCGTCATTCGAAACACATGAATACACATGTTATCACATTTGTCCTCTATTAGAACTATTCAAATTATTGTTAATATCGATTTATTTTCTACTGAAACTATTCAAGTTATTATTATTATTGATTTGTTCTTTATTGAAACTGTTCAAGTTATTGTTATTATCTTCTTCTTTTTACTAAAATTGTTCAAGTTATTGTTATTATCGATATATTCTCTACTGAAACTGTTCAAATTATTATTATTATTATTATTATCAATTTGTTCTCTACTGAAACTATTCAAGTTATTGTTATTACTGATTTGTTCTCTAGTTGTATAAATTTCTTCACTTTCTCACTATTGTCATCATTTGAACACATGAATATAGACATTGTTTTATTTGTTCTGTACTAAAACTGCCAAAGAATTTGTTATTATCGAGACACATACTTCAATAAGATTTATATCATTTTAATATATCAATACTAATTTGTATAAGATACACGTGCAACACACGTGTTCGCGCACGTGTTCGAGAACTAATACTATATATAAACACATGATCAATAGTATATAACCCACAATTAATAGTATACATATTCCAACACAAACGACCAAATTTTGAAATATTCGAATTCATTTAGTCACATTTAATGTTCACGATCTCAATTATGTAATGGTTAAAACGAGAATCACAAAAACAATTACCACTAATTGTATAAAATTTCCCACTTTCTCACTATTGTCGTCATCCGAAACGCATGAATACACACGTTGTCACAATTATTCTTTACTGAAACTGTTCAAATTATTGCTAATATCGATTTATCTATACTGAAACTCTGCAAATTATTGTTATTATTGATTTGTTTTCTGTTGAAATTGTTCAAGTTATTGTTATTATCTATTTATTCTCTACTAAAACTGTTCAAATTATTATTATCATTTTTTTAAAATTATTATTATCAATTTGTTATCTACTCAAATTGTTTAAGATTTTATTATTATCGATTTGTTCTCTACTCAAAATGTTCAAGTTATTGTTATTATTGATTTATTTTCTACTAAAACAGTTCAAGTTTTTGTTATTATTAATTTGTTCAAACTGTTCACGTTATTGTTATTACTGATTTGTTCTCTATTGAGTTAATTAAATTATTATTTTATCGATTATATTTGCCGTTCACCAACCAAAAATATAATAAATATTTTCTTCCTCTCTCTCATTTTCTCAATTATTTCAATTTGGTTATTTATCTTGTTATTTTCTTTACACTCACATACCAAGGATTAACAACTTTTAGATTAATTACGTTGTTAATGATCTCATTCTTAATACCTGGTTGAACTAATAAATAAATTTTAGCCTTAGTAATGTACAATAAAAATCTTTGTTGATCCGAATAACAATTAAATATAAGAATTCTGAATTATAAAAGAATGTCATTTTTTAAGACATTCTAAAAATATGTTATATTAGAGGCTACTTGGATGAGATTATAGTAATATACAAATTCTAATTTATAACCTTTCACTTATTTTTTTCTTAATTTAAAATAAGTGTTAAATTTTTTATTTTATTCAAACACTCTAAAATTGCTTAAAAGCCGTTTTGATTTAAATAATAAGTCAATCCAAACATGCCCTGAATTGGGTAAGAGAATAATTACAAGAAAATAATGATTAAGCTCTCATTTGATCGTAAATTTGAAATTAAAACTTGAAAATTTGAGTTTTTAAAATTGTGATTTTTGAAACTTGAAATTATATTTGAACAAGTATTTTACTTTTGAATTTTTTTAAAAAAATTTGTTAGTAAAAATAAAATTGAAAATTTCCCCCAAAAATAAGACTTGAAAATAATTTTTTATGACAAAATAGATATTTATATTTAATATATATATAAATTTCCAAAAAATCGATCCACTGGCTAAAAAAATCTATTGGTTAACTCACCTGCTTGTGACTTTAAACAACCGCCGGGTGCTTAAACCAAAGGACAACACGTCACACTGCCTCCAAATATAACCTAAACCAATTAGATACTGCCACCTCACTATATTCCCTTCTTTTTTTTTTCCTTAGATTCAGCCCTACTATTCCTTATTATTCACATAAACCACCCCAAAACTTCACAAAATTAACATCTCCTTTGATATTTGACCCTAGTTAATCTCTAGTTATTTACACAAAACCCCTCACTTCTTCATCATTTTATCTTTTCTTTGAAATATATAAGATATTCTTTTTATTTCCATCGAAAAGTCCCATAGTGAGGGGTAAATCGTAACGTTCTCCAGCAAAAACGATTTCATATTCAAGCGGATTCTAACTCGAGACCTCGAATGAAAGAATAGTTACTACAATTTTTGTTAGTGAAATATATAAGAGAATTAATTTTGTAGTTTGTTTATAATTTTTTTATAAGAGATCTCTATTTAAACATGTTTTGGCAAGCGATCGAAAAATCTTAATTTATTCAAAAAAAAAAAATTACACATTTTCACACACTAGCACACCATTTAGTCGCACGTAGAGATAGACACACTTTATTATTTTGTATACATATAAATAAGCTTTATTGTACACTTGATTTCAGTAATTTTTCACTTCCTTCACTTTAATATCTTTCTTTGTTCGTTAAAGGATTGTGGAGGTTTCAGGCGGAGAGATTTCTTCTTCATCTTCTGGCGACGTCGTTTAGGTGTTGTTGTGTGGTTGATTTATCGAGGATTTAGGGTTAGGGTTTGTGGATTTGGGAGTTGTTGAGTGAAACCCTAGATGTTATGAAGCATCGAGTAGCCGTATCGTTGGGGTTGAGTTGATCGAAGGTCGAGATCTCGTCACCGGATGGAGGGAGGTAGCGTCTCTACACTTACTTATTCTGGTACTGTTCATTTCCTCAACCGTGTTAATTTTTATTTTTTGACCTGTTGTTTTCATCGACAGTAAATGCAGGTGTGTGACTTGTTAGATTGAGAGTTTTTTTGGTGATTTGCTAATTTGGGTTGTATAAAATATTGTCCTTTTTTGGTTTTACATAGATAAAGAAGAAGGGTAGTTTGTAAGAGTTAAACGTCGAGCTCAGGTTCAAATCCCATCACAGACGGAAACACGAAACACTAGGTGTTTCTTCTTATTTTTCCTAGCGTTGGTGGAGAGAGTTACTTGGTACCTGTTGTTGGTGGATGGTGCCGTTAGTCTAGGTGTGCGGATGCTGATCCAGACACCACAATTATAAAAAAAAAGTTCCTTTCTTTTGGTCTGTACCTAGGTAGCATGTAGTGCAGCGTTAGCTACATTTCAATCCCACATTAGTTACCTTGGCTAGTAGAATTCTTGATATCCAGTTAGCTCTATTTGAACCTATTCCAATACTCATTTCTATGTTTAAGACAAAGGGGTCTTTAGCCATAGGTTCTTAAAACCAGATGCTTTTCACAACCGCGTACAAATTTCTAGTCAAACTAGAAAGATTCTTTGAAAAATGGGTGCCTTTTTTTTTATGTAGCATCTTATCCTGGATTTTTGTCTATTTCTAGAGGTTTTGTTTTGAAGTAGTCTCTCCTTGTAAAACATTTAATTGAGGTAGGATGACTGAAATAGACTTGTGTATCCGTAAACTTGTGTTTAATTTTTTTAGATAACACCCTTTCTCTTTAGAGCGATTTTCTACAGTTCTTACCTTGATGACTTCCTTGCTAGTTTATTGACTTCCTTAGGTTTGGGTGGTTCTATATCAATCTTCCCCTCTCTCTCTTCCTGATTAATCTTGGTGCTGTTAGTGTAATTATTGACTTCATGACACAAAATAGTGCAAAATTATATTGGCTGAATAATAAAGAGGGTAATCGAGTCATAGGTTATAGTTTTAGAGTTGGGCCTGAAGGTCAGCTTATATGCCAATCAATGTTGCTAAAGGCTCGCTTAAAGCGCGCTTAACCCCTGAAACTTAGCGAAGTGCAGGTTATGCACTTGTATTTGTTTATATATTTTATGATTATTTATCAATTATGGTTTTTCATTATTTTGTCCAAATAAGTATTATTTGTGTTTATGGTTGATTTTCTTGCATTACATTTATATATATTCTTCATTGACTTTACTTGGCTAAAGCCCAAGCTCTAATTACACTTGAAGTTCCAAGAGAAAGTTGTCGCATTTTTGTGCTTTTCACTTGTGGCTACTCTGATGCCAATTTATAAGTACAACCACCATATCTATAAAAACAAGTACAACCTCAAACATTTGGCTTTCCAGTTTATTTTCTTGGAAGATTTGGATGGCTTTAGGAGGAAAATCTTTTAACATATATGAATTCTTTTATTAGTCACTAACTAATTGTTTTTGCTGTCCAGGGATATACAGATGGATTACAATGACAATGATTATCAAAGTCATTTAGCTGGTGAAGACAGCTCCAAAGTTTCCTCTGTTTTGCATCCCTATGTTCTTCCCAAGTTCGATTTTGACGATAGTCTTCAGGGGCATTTAAGATTTGACAGCTTAGTTGAAAACGAGGTTTTCCTTGGTATCCCCACTCAGGAAGACAATCATTGGATAGAGGATTTTTCTCGGGGAAGTAGTGGAATAGAGTTCAGTTCAAGTGCTACCGATTCTTGCTCCATACCAAGACGTAATAATGTCTGGTCTGAGGCAACATCAACAGAATCTGTTGAAATGCTTTTGAAATCGGTTGGTCAGGAAGAAATGGTTCCAGGGGACACTATTATTGAGGAGTCAGATGCTGGAAATGAATTGGGTTGCTTAATCCAGCCAGCAGAATCTAGTTTGAAGTTGGATGATAACAGAGATGATGTTAAAGACTCCAGCTCAGCAGCACCAGCGGATGAGTCAGTTGAGTTTAGTGGTTCGTTTTCTATGTGTGAGAGAACAATGATAGAAGGTGTTCATATTGTATGTGATCCAGAAAGGCAGGAGGTGGAACCTATTGCTGATGGATGTTCTGACATTGCTGGTGTGAGATGTTCTGGTGTTAATACTGAGGAAAAGGTACAGACTGAAATAAAAAGCATTGATGAAAATTTAGGGGAAGTTAAGACATCACAAAGTGAATCTCTACCCGATAATTCTAATAGGCAACCATCCATTCCTGTAACTGAAAGTGCAATTAAAGAGTGCCTTACAGGTTCTCTTTCTGCGAGTATCGAGATTTTGGCTAGTCAGCATAATTCAACCAACTGTGATGGTGGGAATACAAGTGGTCTACCAAGTGAACATCACAAACCAGTAGAGAAACAAATATCTGCCAGCAAATCG
The DNA here is from genome assembly GCA_029582245.1 of Solanum etuberosum. NCBI lineage: Eukaryota > Viridiplantae > Streptophyta > Magnoliopsida > Solanales > Solanaceae > Solanum > Solanum etuberosum. The sequence continues at coordinate 12,510 of JAJONR010005764.1, read as the reverse complement.
AGTTTGGGTGATGGAAAGACGCGTGGATGTGCTGTTGATAGTAAAACTTGTACCTCTAATGCCAGTCCTCCCTCTCTTGCTGCTTCAGAACTGGATGTAGGCGAAGAGCTTTCAACTGAAACCAGAATGATTAAATCAGAGGAACCTCGTGTGCAGAGGAACGAATGCAGTCTTACTACTGAGGGATGCAACGAAGATACTTCTTCTGTTGAACATGCTGAAGCGGTTTTCTCAAAAGGCTTGAAAGATAAGCTACTGGCTGAAGGTAATAGCATACTATGTGAGAATGAGGAGGCGTCTGTAAGTCAGAATTGCTTAGATACAAGAGACACTAAGGATCAAGAAGGCAGCTCCAAGGGTCAGACAGAGACGGTCTCTGCAATGCAGATGTCAGATGGACTGACTACTTCTACTGAGAAAGAGGAGAATAATCTGGACGGTCATTCCCCACTTAATCTTGGCACTCCAGAGGCATGTACAGTATCAGAGATCTCCGAGCCGTCAAAACAGAATAATGGTAATGGTATCTATGCTCTAGAAGGTCCGAATAATATACAAGAGACATCTGTTTCTGCTGAACTCGTGGAGAGGCCAGTATCTGAGAATTTAGAAACTGGAAATGATGCTGATAGGGTCTCCGAAGGATATGCATGTGCTGGAGACCACATCTCCTTGTCTGTGCCTGCTGGATCCATGGACATATGTAGGGAAACCTTCTCCCATGTGGTTGATGTTGATACTACTAATGTGGATGTCTCTGGTGGTAAGGATAAGGAGGAAGTGCTGCCTGTAGAAACTGAGATGGTGAGATATTGTGTGCGTGACCATGAGGTTAGATCCTCCTCTGTGGCAGGAGAATCTGAACAAATCTCTGACCAAGGTCATGGATCACAATTTGAATCTTTCACATTGAATAATCAAGGTATTATATTTTATTTCTCATATTAGTGCTTAATTATTGTAGGCGGGCCATGTTCCAGAAATTGGTCTTTTAACACCTTTTGTTACTTACTGTTACTTGGTGTGGCTTTGCAGCATCAGATGTTGGTTTTGACGGTAGGAACTTAATCTTAGGTGGTGACCCGGTGAGTGGTCCGTCGCTTTCTGGTAGTGGTGCGATTGCAACTGAAATAGTTGATCATGATGAAAAGCTGAAGCCAGTGTCAGTTATGGGAGGGTCAGATCATTTTGCAGGAAAGGAAGAAATGGAAGCTGTTCTCAGCGGGGAAGCAGAAGTGTCAACACTGAAGGAGTCTTCTGAGGGGGCAGGCCAGCTAGGTCCCCTTTCCAACGATGGAAAAGATGCATCTGGTGACTGCCATATGGAAATAAAACCTATGATTATTGATCAGGATGTTCTTATTCAGGATAATTCCGATTCAGCAAGCCACATTGAGCAAGCAGCAAGTGCTGAAGCAAATATTGAGGGTCCTGGTGCTAGAGCTGAGGCAGCCCCTATTGCAAAGAATCAGGAGATGAAAGTAGAAACAGTGAAGTTGGGAGAAGTTGGAGGTTAGTCATCTATTTCTTGCACTCTTAATTATACCGTTGATCTGTTGGTTGCTCACTGATGATCATTTATTCTTGAAAGTGGGCTTATTTAGTTGGTGTTTGGATTTGGCTTTATTAAGTGATTTTTGGCTTTTAAGCTCTTTTTTAGACTTGGAAGTGTTTGGGTAGCACAAAAAGTGCTTCTAAGCATTTTTTTAGGCTGAAAAAGTTTTTAAAAAAGCCAAAAGTTGGGTGTTCCCAACTTTTGACTTTCAGCTTATAAGCCACTAAAAAAACCCCATCCAAACACCCCCTTAGTTATATACTGTATACTTGTCTCCATCTTCCCTCAACTTCCTCTGGACCGTGGTTCTTCAATTTGTAAGTTCTTTTAAATTCTCCCTGTCGTATGTACCACAACTTTTTTCTTGGACTGAACTGTAGTAACAAACTAGTTTGCTAAGGAATTATTTACAAGCTAATTTTTCCTCTCATTTCATTAGCGGTACTTCAGTATGTAAATTTACTTTTTAAATTTGCCCTGTCGTATGTACCACAACTTGTGTGGACTGAAGTGTAGTTACAAGCTAGTTTTCTAAAGAATTATTTTCAAGCTAATTTCTCCTCTCATTTCATTTGGAGCGAACTTGTAGTTAGTGAACATTATGGACTTCTTGGTCAAGTACTGAACCATTATCTTTGTGAGCTGAAAAGCATGACATAAGCAGTAGTGTGTGTTTGCTTTCATTGGCTGCTTTGTAGCCTTAGAGATCCCCATTTATTCTGGTACTGCAGATGATTATTATACTGACTGGTCTCGGTCTCATATTCTATAGGAAATATCTCTGTCATCATATATGTGGTGTGTAATAAACTTATGAAAGCGCATGAGTATACTTGAGCAATGTTGAACCAGTGCAAGGCTGTTCATCTTGTCACATCACACACAATTATGATGCCGAAAAGATTTGTAAAAGAAGGAAATAAGAAGAAAAGGACTTTGAGCCTATGTTATGTTTTTGAAATTGTAGAATGTCTCTTGGTCAAGAAGGGGCTGAGAGTAGATAAGGGTTGATAGTTTAGATAGAAACGAGCAAAAAGAGCAATGTCTGGGTTGAGTCCAATATAATGATACATAGTAGCGAATTGCATGAAAAAGTCTCAATGTCAGTTGGAATTTTGGTAGCATTCAAAAATAAAAGGCCTTCTAATGAACGAAAGAATTTTGAAATGATTTAGTTTCCTTTGCAGTTGAGGGAAGTTCTGATGTTATTGGTGGACTTAAACATGATTCCACTTCTGTCCTAAGTTATACTGCACTTTCGCCAAGTGAAAAGAAAACGACCCCGAGTAGAAGTAGAGCTGTAGTTGAGAAGGTTGCTCCCCTTGTCGATACAACTGAAATTGGTGGTAAAGCGCTGTCCATCTCCATAAATTCAGGAGAAAAAGCTTCCACTAAAACAGATGGGAGCTTTACTTTTGATGCAAGTCCATTGGCTGCTGGTAGTGCTAAGGGAGAAGCTGACAAATCAATCACCAGTACTCAAGCCTGCCAACCAACTGAGGTCTGCTTTCTCTTCTAATGTTGTATAATTTAGTTGTGTATTGTGCTTCTTACAACTCCTCAATCTGTTCTAACTTTCTCAGTCTGAATTACAGTTGAAGGCTGGGGATAGACTGCATTTGACATCTGGCAGCAAGCAAACTGATACCAAGATAATGCAGAAAATTTCTCATGGAAGTCCTCTGGTACCTGATAAAGGGACTCCGTCTGGGGGTGCTAAGGGTGATCGCAAGGGAAGACATGGCTCAGGGAAATCAGGTAAAGAAAACCCTAGAAAGGGAAGCCAATTGAAGGAGATAAACTCATCGAAGCAGTCGGATAGAGGAGACAATTCTTGTGTTCAGTTTAGCCCCTCTGTGGCTGTGCAAAAAATTCAATTTGAAACTGGAACTGTTGAGCGCAATATTACAAAGTCCAGCGGGGTTGTTTCCTTTCCAACTTCAAGTTTACCTGATTTAAACACTTCTTCTGCATCCGTATTGTTTCATCAGCCTTTCACAGATCTACAACAAGTGCAACTGCGAGCTCAAATTTTTGTTTATGGGTCTCTGATGTGAGTCTGATTTTCCATTTTCTGAATTTTTTATGCATATGTGCTGGTAGCTATCAAGGAGAAAATAAGACCAAGTAGTGTAAGTGCCAAATTCGCCTCAATAGAAAATTGGTAGAACATGTTGGCTTTAACTATGACTTCGTATTATAGATGGGTAGAAATGTTTTTTTTTTTGGGGGTGGGGGTGGGCTGACAAGGAGGATGAGAATTAGCAAAATAACTTTCATACTACCTACCTCTTTCTTTACGACTATACCAAATCTGCTTAGAAGGAAGCTATAAAAGAAATGAAAAGAGGAGATTCAACCTTTTAAAGAAGAAGGAAGTGATTCAATTTCACAAATTTGAAGGAGATAATAAGAAAGAGAATGAAAATAGTTATGTATAGTGATAGTAAATACTTGAAAGTAATAATTTTCCCTTCCTCCCAATTTTGGTTATCGTTCAAAATTTTGAGTATTCCTCAAGACTTTGTTCTTTTGGTTCAAGGTAAGAGAAAAACGACCACCTTTTTGGTGGGTGTTTCAGTTGGTCTAATTCATTCATGTTGTTAGACCACTATTGTGTTTGATTTCATTGCTTTTCAAATGGTTGCTCCAGACAAGGTACAGCACCGGAAGAAGCTTGTATGGTTTCAGCTTTTGGGACAGCTGGTTAGTTTGCTAGCTTCGCGTAGTTATATTTCATGTTTTTTAAAAAAAATAAAATAATTTGGACATGTGATTAGTTACTTGAGATACTCTGCAGATGGATGCAGAAGTCTTTGGGACCCTGCATGGCGTGCTTGTGTTGAAAGGATTCATGGACAGAGATCTCGCTCTGGAAACAATGAAACTCCATCTCATCCACGTTCAGGTAGTTGAACCTCTTGATTATTTTCTTTCATGTTATGGTGCTACTGATTGTACTTAAGAAATGAGAATTGCAGGTCCCAGAACTCCAGATCAAGCAAACAAACAGGCCGTGCATCAAAATAAGGTTACTACTTCGGCAGCCGGGCGAGCAGGCGGCAAGGCTTCCAATTCACCTGCTGTTAGTCCTATGATACCACTTTCGTCCCCTCTTTGGAATATGGCTACCCCTTCCCGTGATGGGCTATCGTCCGCTAGAGGAGCCCTGATTGATTATAAGGCACTTCCTTCTATGCATCCCTATCAGACTCCCCCAGCACGAAATTTTGTGGGGCACACTGCCTCTTGGCTACCACAAGCCCCTTTTCCTGGTCCCTGGGTTGCTTCTCCACAAAATTCTCCATTTGATATTAGTGCACAGCCTCTTGCATTGCCTGTTACAGAGTCTGTGAAATTAGCCCCTGTAAAGGAGTCATCCTTGTCCATTTCTGCTGGTGCAAAGCATGCACCGCCTAGTTCGGTGGCTCATGCTGGGGATAGTGGTATCCAGTCTGGAGCTTCTCCGCATGACAACAAGAAGGCCCCAGTGTTGCCTGCTCAGTGTTCAGCTGATCAGAAATCTAGAAAGAGAAAAAAGGCATCTGGTACTGAGGATCGTACCCAAAAATCTAAGCTTGGCACCTCTTCTGAATCAGTTACTGCCCCTGTCATTTGTACTCGGTTATCAAATAAGGCTCCTGCATCTGATGACTTTGGCCAGTTATCATCAGTTGCTGTTGCACCGTTGGTTGCTCATATCCAGACAGGACCTACATCTGTTCCCATAATTGGGGGCCATTTTTCTACATCAGTTGTCATCGAACCACCTTCTAGCTCTGCACCTAAAAACAATTCTGACATACCAATCACCTCCGCCCCATCTTCCACTGAGCTCTCTAAGAGAGAGCTTGATTTAGGAAAAAAGACTCCAACTTTGGAATACTTGAGCAAAGTTGAGGAGGCTAAGCTGCAGGCAGAGGAGGCTGCTGCAAATGCTACTGCTGCAGTCAGTCACTGCCAAGATGTGTGGAGCCAGTTAGACAAGCACAAGAACTCTGACTTGGCATCAGATGTTGAGGTTAAGCTGACATCTGCTGCCGTTGCTGTAGCAGCTGCTACTTCTGTTGCAAAGGCTGCAGCTGCGGCGGCTAAGCTTGCATTAAATGCTGCATTGCAAGCTAAACTGATGGCGGATGAGGCAATGAAATCATTTGGTGTGAGTAATCCTTCTCAAACCCCTGCCGCCTCTTTCCCTAATATTGTGAACAACTTGGGGAGTGCCACCCCTTCTTCTGTACTGAAAAGTCAGGATGTTGACAATGGTTCTAGTTCAATTATATATGCGGCTAGGGAGGCGTCGAGGAGAAGGATCGAAGCAGCTTCAGCTGCATCAAGACATGCTGAGAATTTGGATGCTATAGTTAAGGCTGCGGAACTGGCAGCTGAAGCTGTGTCACATGCTGGGAAAGTTGTTGCGTTAGCTGATCCTTTGCCTCTGACTCAATTAGTGGAAGCTGGTCCAGATAGCTACTGGAAAGTGTCCCAAACACTCTCTGGGCAGGGTGTCAAGCCTAACAAGGTAAATGGGGATGAATTGGGTATTCCCAATGTTGAAAAGACTCCTGGCATCTTTTCCAAGCAATCTGAGGGTCCATCTGTTGAAGAGATGCATCACATGGTTCCTGCTTGCCAGACTACTAGTGTATCTGGTAATATCATAGAGGACAACATGAGGAATGATGAAGTTATTCAAACTCCCGTTACAGGTGTTGAAAAAGATGTAAGAGGAGCAAAGGGTAATAGTATGCCAGAGGTGAGTAAGACTGTCGGCGTAGCTGCTGAGTCATCCCATGATCTGGTTGAAGCATGTGGAGATGTGGCAAGCTCCAGGATGCAAGAGGGTTCCCTCGTGGAGGTATTTTAATAATAACTTTATCATCCTTTGTCTGCCTCATTGAATGCAAGATACTCAGTGTAAGTTCTTTCTTTTAGATAGATAGTTGAGAATTCCCCAATATTTTTGTCTCATGGGATTGTATTCTTAGAATTTTGTGCACATACAGAAGCTATATGTTTGAACTTACGCTTTTTTTACTTTGTCAATTTATTGGCTGTTATCCATCATGCTCCATTTTCAGCACTTCAATGCTTATTTGTATTGTTATCTTACTGATGGTGTAACGCATTGCTTGTTTAATTGATTAATAATATCTTTACTGATAGGTTTTTAAAGATAGTGATGATGGTAAGAGAGCCTGGTACTCAGCCAAAGTGTTGACTTTAAAGAACGGAAAAGCTCTTGTTTGTTTCACTGACCACCAGTCTGATGAAGGTAAGATGAAAATGATACATAATTTACAAATTATTTGATTAGCACTGACAGGGGTTGATCTTGAGCTTTAAATGGTATAGGTAAACTTTCCTTTCTAATTATTCATAGCAATATGGATGAGTGATTCAGTGTTTCGTTTGGATTTTTGGATGCATCTGCTGCTAAAGATAAACCCTATTGTCATGTTGATGCTTGTAAATCTAAGTTTTGCCGATGTTTGTAAGCACTACCACATGGTTGGGGGTTTGAGTCCCCATGGGAAAGAGGAAATTTTTATCTCTTGCCCCTTCCAAGGGGGGTAGGGTCTCAGGGCAGTGGAGTTTACCATTTTAAGAAGAATCATCCTCGTTTTTTGGACCTATTGAAGAATAGAACCTATGAAATGCAGTAAAGAACTAGATGATTAACTCTCTTATTCTAACTTTCCACGTGATTCAAAAGTCTTCTTTACTTTCTTAAACTCTATGCCAAGTCAAAACCAAACAAACCAATTGAAATGGAGGGAGTATTTGTTTTCAATATTTGAATGTGCATAATTATATTTTTAAACGCAATCAATATACAATTCAAATAAAATTAGAAATTAAACATCACATCAATAATATATTGCTCCCTCTTTGACTGGGCATGGAGTTCAAGAAATAAAGGGGGACTTTTGAATCTTGTGGTCTTAAATTGAAGATGTGTATAGTCCTTTAAATCTTGTGCTGTTAAACCTGTCAGGTAGGATGTTTGGAATTAGGGAACGTACTAAATATAGAATGTGACACTTAAATTGGGACATATTAAAATGGAAAATATTTTAGGTTTGGAATTAGGGAATGTACTAAACTATGAAATATCTCAATTCAGCAAAGAAAATTGCCTCCATGAGAATCTAATTTTGATGTGACCAGACCCCCGTTTATGTGATGATCCAATATTTTAGGTTGCATATAGAAAATGACTAGGAAGCCAAAAAGCGATGACATTTGTTGTCGTGGGCAAGGACTTTGTGGCTTAAAAAGCTGTTATTGCCTTCCAATCTTTCAGGGCTTGAACAGTTTAAGGACTGGGTACCTCTAGATGCTGGAAGTGATGAACCACCAAGAATACGTCCTGCGCATCCGGTGACTGCTCTGCAAGGAGGAAAAAAGAGACGAAGAGCAGTTGTTAAGGAGCATACATGGTATGTAGGAGATAGAGTTGATGCATGGATCGACTACCGGTAAGATCTACTCATCATATTACTTCGCAATCCCTCCTTCCCAGTGATTGAGTTCAAGTCTAGTTTCTTCTTTGACAATGAATGCTTCCTTGGGGCAGTATTGTTTATAATAATTTCTCAGGACAAATTCTTTGATTTATATTTTATGATTTTGTTAGGTTTTTACTTTGCTTGTGACGTTATAATAACATTGATACTTTAGCTTTGAATGTCTTGAGGTTTTATTCATCGATCTTCAAACTTAATTGCATGTATCCCAATATGTGGCAAACACTATATGACTTCTTCACGTCAAAACTTCAGATTTTTATCAACTTTGTTCGCAATGTTGTAATAAACATCTTCAAAATCCAGAATGAATTTACATTGTTGAAACAAGAACTTCCAATTCAAAGCACTTTTCATGATAGAACTTGTAATGTTCTTTCGCATTGTGCTTCCCAAAAAATGGAAGCTTCTAATTATTTTCTCTCTTGCACAAGCCCTGGAAGCCACCATGGCATCAGTGTACTGGTAAGAGCTCAACATGTCATGTGTTGTACACATGTTTTTGAACCCTGCCACAGACAGAAACACGGTCCATGGGAATTTCTCGGTTAGAGATATAATATAATTGAAGGCAGTAATTTATAAAACCTAATTTTTCTGATCTCATTATTTCAAACTCTGTCAGGTTAAAGTCGGACAAGGAGATATATATTTTTTTTTCTTTTACTTTATAGTTTATTTGATTTTTCAATGTGAATCTTATTTTTTCTACGTCTTGCTTTCGTTGTCATAAAATGTGTTCTAGCTGGCGAGAGGGTGTCATTGCTGAGAAGAACAAAAGGGACGAGACTACATTTAGTGTCAACTTTCCAGGTATTTTTTTTGTTTTGAGTTTCAATTGTTTCCTGTCATTCCATGTTGTTGATTAAACTGATAAGACTTTTGGGTCATTTCCACAGCTTATGGAGATACTGCAGTTGTCAGAGCATGGCATCTCCGACCAAGCCTTGTATGGAAAGATGGAGAGTGGGTTGAATGGTCCAGGTCAAGACATGACTTCTTGTCCCAGGTCTGATGTCTACATACTTTTACTATATTCTTTTTTATCAATTGAGCAAGGATTTGATTTATTCCAGTTGCTTATCTATGATGGTTTATTATTTTACATAAATAGGGTGATACACCTAAGGAGAAGCGAGTGAAGCTGGGCAATCCTGCTAGTGAGGATACTGGAAATGATGGTCTGTCAAAAAAAATGGAACCACTGGTGCCAGTGACAAACGAATCGGCAACATTGCTTCCTTTGTCCGTCACTGAAAAAACATTTAATATTGGTAGTAACAAAGATGACAGTAAGCCCAACACACTTCGAACAATGAGGTCTGGTTTGCACAAAGAGGGATCAAAAGTCTTTGGTGTTCCTAAGCCAGGAAAGAAAAGGAAGTTTATGGAAGTAAGCAAGCATTATGTTTCAGACAGAGCAACAAAGAGTAATGCGGCACATGGTTCAGCCAAGTTCACAAAATTTTTGATGCCTCAAGCAACAGGCACTGGTGGATGGAAAACCAATTCTAGAACTGATCTGAAGGAGAAACAACAAACGATTGAAGCTCGACGGAAACTTCCTAAACCAAGTAAGCCTCCTAGTTCAGCTAGAACTTTGAAGGATAATAGTATTACATCCACTGGAGATGCTAGTGGAGCTGAGCACATGGTAGGTGATGCAATTGAGGATGCTAAGCATGAAGCACAACAGCATAATGTGGGCAATTTTGTGTCAAATGCGGAAGAAGGGGCTGAAGGTCCCTTGAAATTTCGTTCAGAAGCTCTTCCCACCAACATCCCAAAGAAAGCTTCCACATCATCTAACAGAGGGGGGGGCATGAAGAAGAGAATCCCCATATCCAATTTGAAGTCGAGCAAAATTGAAGTAAAGGACAAAATGATACCTGAAGTCAATGAACCCCGCAGATCAAACCGAAAGATTCAACCAACATCAAGGGTAAGGCTTCTCTTTGATTTAAGTATACTCGGCTCTGAGAGGATGTCACTTTTTTTTAATCAGTAAAAGATAAGTTTATTGATTCAATAACAAGCGCATGCTGGGATGTATACATCACAGGTTGTATTATGAGCACAAAAAATCAATCATGGCTTCCATATTATTAGTTAAAGCATTGTTGCACAAAAAAAGTAAAGAGGGTGCATCAGTACATCACTTTAGTTACAAAATTCTTGTGTTTCTTTTGAGCATTTTTGGGGTTAGTTTTTGTGAAATATTGTGATTGCCTTTTCAAGTATGTTGGTCACAATTACTTCTGTGTGGGTTAAACCAATACTTCTGGGTAATTATATTAACTGACTGCATAAGAGAACATTAGTTAAGCTAGCAGGTTCTCCAAAATCCTAAAATTAGGTTTCAAGTGATTGGAGTGCCTTTAAGCAGTAAGATATCTTCTGCCTTAACCAATCAAAACTCAATTGAACATAGAAATGCCTATGTCATAAAGAGTCTAAAGCAATTTAGAGACAGTTAGCTTAACCTGTTCTGTGTTTTTAAAATTTTGATCACCCATGTCTTGCTTGTTTCTTTTCACTTCCTGATATGAAAAGATGGGAAGCAATAAATAATCTTTCATTTCATATGGTTATTTTGAAGTGTGTTCTTGGTATACTCTTTGGAAAAGAACGCTGGGAATTTATTGTGTCACTAGTACCTGGCCTCCACCATTATGGTGCCTTTCTTCTCCACTAATTTGGCTACCAAGTTAAGATCAAATCAACCCTTTTAAATGTCATCTCCATTGCCAATTGGAACAGATCGCCCTCCTCTTCATGACTGGCATTTATGTTTGCATGTAAATTTTCTGCAATAATGGTTTAGATAATTTCTGGGTAAGAACAGATGTTTTAAAATGGTATTTGATTTGTTGCATGCAGTTATTGGAGGGACTACAAAGCTCGTTGATTATCTCTAAGCTTCCATCTGTTTCACATGATAAAAATAGCAGAAGTCATAGCAGGGGTGGTGCATCAAGGTAAAGTTTTGAAATATCTCCCATTTTTTAGGTCCCCCGATTCACAGTTATCCGGTCAAAGACATTCACATCCGAGTTCTTTCACCAATTGTTTGCCTCTTCAGTATGTTAGCGAGACCATTGGAAAGCAGGGTTAGGCTTTTGTAAAATTGCTATTTTTTCATGCAGGTAATAGTAAAGGGGGAGAGTGCTTTCAAATGTTTCTGCTCAGCCCGGATTATCATCAAGATGATCAGGATGCCTAGTGTTTGATGTTTTCCTGTACATTTAATTATAGAGTTGAAAATTGGGAAAGGGAAGTTCTCACTTCCTGGCTGTAAAATTTAGGCATTAGATGTTCATAATGATTTAGTCCTTTACAGAATTTGTGAAGGACTGTTCTAGCCGGAGTAGGTTGTAAATGGATTGTCGATGTCAGTTTTTAAAAATTGCTAGAGTTATTCTGAAACAATCTTTATCTTCGAATATTTGCAGCCTTCTCACCCAAGTTTTGCAGATTGATGTTTACCTTAAAAACTAGCATGCCGTCTTTTTGTCATGTGATTGGTGAATGCCCTCGAAACAAATTTGTTTCATTTTTAGCACACTGATGTAGTTACTCTTAACGTGAAACATGCTATATGTTGTTCCATCATTTACCAAGACCAAAACTTTTGCAAATGTTAGTGGTACCTAAGTGAATGGTTTATAGATAATCGTCTTTGTTTCCTCATTTTAGATCAATGTATTTTGGATTGATTCAGGATGTTGCCGCCGCCTTAGATTAGAACCCACTGAGAGCCTTGCCCAGAAAATGTAGAGTGGCTGAGTAGTCCAAAGTAACAAGACTCTAAATCTGATAGTGTAGTATATCTTCACACCAATTTCTCAATAACTAGACTGCCCAATTATTAATCCTCTGGGCCTAAAGTTACCATTCTGACTTTTGTAGTGTCCATTTGAACACTAAGGAGTCGTTTGAGGTGACTGTTGAGGTATAAGAATCTCATGATAAGTTAGAGATAATAGGTAGTCCTTGGATAGTTTATCGCCCAGAAAATGTAGAGTGGCTGAGTAGTCCAAAGTAACAAGACTCTAAATCTGATAGTGTAGTATATCTTCACACCAATTTCTCAATAACTAGACTGCCCAATTATTAATCCTCTGGGCCTAAAGTTACCATTCTGACTTTTGTAGTGTCCATTTGAACACTAAGGAGTCGTTTGAGGTGACTGTTGAGGTATAAGAATCTCATGATAAGTTAGAGATAATAGGTAGTCCTTGGATAGTTTATCGCCCAGAAAATGTAGAGTGGCTGAGTAGTCCAAAGTAACAAGACTCTAAATCTGATAGTGTAGTATATCTTCACACCAATTTCTCAATAACTAGACTGCCCAATTATTAATCCTCTGGGCCTAAAGTTACCATTCTGACTTTTGTAGTGTCCATTTGAACACTAAGGAGTCGT
>JAJONR010005763.1:0-83080 GCA_029582245.1 Solanum etuberosum | reverse complement strand
AAAAAAAAAAAAAAAAAAAAAAGGGGGCAAGTTGTAACAACTTCAATTTCACAATAGAAATATTCAAATATTATAATCACTAAACTTAAAGTTACAACGCAAAAGTGGAACTAACAAAGAAACTGCAAAACAACAATAGACTAGTAAACAAAGAAAATATTGAAGAAGATAACTAGAAGAGAGATGAGAAACTAAGACTCAAAGAAGGGATGAGAGGACTAGACATTTTTCTCAACAATCTGCATAAACCCTTAATCACATACCATTACCCTTTTGATAGAACCGTTCTCATACCCACTACTCAACCCGGATCTCAAATTAACCTGGCCCTATTGCTTGTTCTTGGCCCAATAGCTCTTGTCATCCCAATAACAACTTGTTTGACATTAGTATCTATATTGGGCTGGACTTGGTTCATTAACACAAGTACTAAAAAGTTTGATAAGCTATATTTCTTTCTTACTAGGGGGTGTACAAAACTGAATCGAAAATCGAACCAAATTGCAAATCGAGTCAAACCGGAAAAAAAATCCGACTAGTAGTTTGGTTTGACTTGGTTTGGTATTGGAAAAAAAAACTCGACTATATTTGGGTTGGTTTGATTTTAACTAAAAAAAAACAACTCGACATTATATGGATAATTTTAAAATTTTATTTTATACATAAAAATATTTACTTTGATATAATTTTTAAATATTTCTTATACTTTTTCATAGTTTTTATCTTTTAATATAGGGAAAAAGGTCTGAAATATATCCGAACTTTGGCCGAAATTGTTGTAATAATACCGAAGTTTGGAAAGAACCTTTTACCCCCTGCACTATTTAATAGTGTATTTTAAAGGTATATATGTGTCCACGTGGACATCATAAATATTGCATCATTATAAATAGTAACATGTCCACGTGGACACATATGTACCTTTAAAATACACAATTAAATAGTGCAGGTGAGTAATAGGTACTGCTCAAAGTTTGGTATTGTTACAGCAATTTCGGTCAGAGTTCGAATATATTTCGAACCCTTTTCCGTTTAATATATAATTTCAAGTTTGAAACTTAGAATTCTGAATGGTCCAATAAAGATTATAGTCCATAGATGTTGGTAATTATAATAAAGCTTAAATCAAAACTAATGCAAAAAGAAAATCAATTCAACACTAAGAATGACAATAATATTGAATATTTGTTCTTTAGTTTTACATTGGTTTAGACAATTAAAATACATAATCTAATTTTAATTTCCTTTAATATTTAGTCATGTAACTAATACTTATTAAACTTATTTTAGCATGATTTAGTACTTTTAAATTATGATCATTTTCATTATGACTTATTAATTTGTAATATTTGTTTTACGCGATTTCATTATTATTTTTTTGTTGGATATTTTAGTGTCATTAATCATATCATATTTTGTGTTATTTTCTTAAGAAACACATTAGATAGTTGTATTTTGATAGGACTAAAGAAATATTTGAAGTACAAGTAAATTATATGTTTGTATGAATACTTTAACGGAAAAACCCGAAAATCCGAAAAAATTATATGTTTGGTTTGGTTTATAAATTCAAAAATTCGACACAAATAGTTTGGTTTGATATTTGAAAAATCCGAACCAACCCGGCTATGTACACCCCTATTTCTTACTATAACAAATTTTTTAATGAAAATTATAAAACTAAAAAAAATCTTATAAAAGGGTACAGAACCAATTGGATGTGTTTAGGTTGATTTAGATTTGGTTAACAAGTTCAGTTGTACCCTAAGAATCCCCTGTTTTCTCTAACAACTAGTTTGAGATTAAGACGTAATTATTGTGTTGTTGATATTTAATTGTATGTTTTACATTTTGATGATACATCCATGATAATAAAGACTCAACTGACATTATCGTTGTAGATGGTTTTTGTTTATTAGAAAGAAGAAAAGTGAAACAGAGACGCGCAAAGATGTGTTTCAAGTCTTGACAATGAACAACACCATGAAATTAACCATATCTTTACATACGAAGAAAAACTATACTCTAAAATGTTTTATAGCCAAAACACACCAAGGCAGTATATATCTTGCCAGAAATTTCCTTTGCCAAACATACGTCTATCTAAATTGAATCAGATGGCATAATCATCGCTATATTCTTGCACTTGATCAATCATAAAAAGCTGGTCCTAATTGTAAAATTTGTAGGTCTTTGCTTGTACTATGATGGATCTCAACCCACCAATTGGTGCTAAAACCATCAACAAAACTCCAAAAATAATGCAAACCTGTCATAAAACAACATATTAGTCTGCCAATTTTAAGTGTGTATAAAATGCAGAATCACAAAATTTGAAAATGCACTTACCCAATTAGCAATCCAAGAGAGACTCCATCTCCTTGGCTTGTAGATTGCTAGCCACATGATGCAAGGCAGCTGAAGAAATAAAAAAGGTTAAGTACTCTACACTACAAAGAGATTATAGGGGAAAAAAACTTTATATATTCACTTACAAAATATGTTGTTGGGGCAAAAGCAAATCCTCCAAAGAATCCAAGAAGGCCACCAAAGAAAGGGAATGTGATTCCAACAAACATTGTGAAAGCTGCAATAAGACCAAAGGCATTTGTTACAAGTTCTCTACTTTAAAGTTTTATAGTATGCGACGAATTAAATGAAGGCAAGTCATGACTTACCAACATAGATGTTTCTGGTAACAAATCGCAAATACCAAGTAGGCTTGAATCTAAGTTTCTTAACAAGCACGGTCTCAATCATGTCAAACACTGGCATTGCGTAGATCTACCATCATAAGATTAAAAAAATGATTAATGTTTGGTTAGGCAAATGGAACGCGCTAATTAAATGTAATTGAAATTTTGCAATTTAGATCAGAACATGGTATACCTGATAGCTTCCAATAACATGGACAACGACAAACATGTTAGCCATGACAATGAGCCAGGTAGGTTTGTTCAAAGACATAAGAATGTTGTCCTCCACTGCATTTCCAAACATCCAGTATCCAATAAAAGCAACAGGGAAGTAACAGAGCGCCACAACTATGTAAGCAACAACAACTCCCCTCCACATAGGTACTTTCGAAGGTTTGTCAGGTGTTGAAGGAATTGTAGCTTGAATCTCCAACACCACATTATGACCTGCATATGCAAAAGCCACTTCTCCCAATCCGCTGAGAAAATCGAAGACAGTTCCTGCAGTGCTGTGAGCCTTGTACCCGTAATCCACATTCGGTTGTACACCCTTCTTAACTGATGCCCCCCAAGCAATTGTAGAGTAACTTCATCATCACACATATATGCAAAAAGTTAGTACTTAGTAACACTCTCAAAATTTAAAGAAATAAGCAAAATGTGTATACCTTAAGGACATAACAGCTGCTGCCAAAGACACACCAGATATGGAATTGAAATTGGGAAGATGAGAGAGCACAAAATGGACTGAGGCAAATATCATGATGAAGTATGAAAGTTTGATATTTGCGCAGCCGTCTTTTTGTTTGCAAACCAATTCGTGCACCTTCTGAAGTGATTTTCCTCCGGTGACCATATAAACAATGTCAACACCAACTTCGACAATTAGTTGTTGGGGCACAACAATCCATAATCCAAGCTTTTCCCCAAAAGCATGTTGCCCCAACTCATGATATCTATCGAAACGTTTCCCTGGAACCATTTCGTGCATTTCAACCATTTGCCATAGTGTGTATAAAGTGATAATCCAAGATACTACCATCACAGTTACACCAGGTCCCCTGAAATAATTATGTCCAAAATTAAACTCATTTCAGTAATAGTATGTAGTATAATAATTGAGCTTACGTTCTCTGCCCTGATGACGATATATATGTTATAGTAAAAAATGAGTATTGTACCATCCAAGCTCAGACATGGCATAAGGAAGACTGAGGACACCAGCACCAACCATAGCAGTAACATTGTGAAAAGCTGAATACCACCATTTTGCATTCCTCGAAGAAGTAATCGGAAGCCACGCATCGATTGCCTTCTCTTCTTCTGTTCTTGTATCAATCTACAGTCATTTCATAATAAATCTAATTTTAAGTGAAATTAACAAATTAATGTTCAAAAAACTAATGATGAAGACAATAAACATGTACAGTTCGCATCGGATGTTTACACAACTTACTATAGTACAGTGATTGTCATGTATTTATTAGCTTGGTCTAAACACCCAATCCTTGCATAAAACAGAACCTTCTTAAATTTACCCCAATTTTGATTGTTTCAAAAGGTTCAACTTCTATAATTATTTTCGCACTACAAGTCAAAGCGATTTTCAGGTAATTGTCTTTAGTAAGCTAATTTGGTAACCTAAAAATTAACTACATAATTTTTTTTTATTTAAATGGTTTTCAGATTCAAAGCAACGTGAAATTTGGCGTAAAACTGTGGAATTAAAAAAATAGAAAAGTATTTTAAATCGATAATCCATGTGACCCACTAACAATAAAGTATTGATAGTGTCAGATTTGTATAGTATGAAAGTCAACTGAAAAATTGAGACGATTTTCTCATCGCACGTCTTTAGTGTATAACAAATTGCCGTGAACTCACGGTTGTCAATAAATAAGTAATTAAAGTCCTATGAAAGAACCCTACTGACCTAACGTGATGTACACACATGCAACGTTTAAACTGAATTTAATGATCCTAATTATTTATTTAGTTTTATAAAAAAAATAGGAATAATATCAGTTTGACTTGTTCAAGATTGATTCTAGACCACAAAACAAACAAGAAAGAGCTAGGAAAATTCAAAAATTTCTCATGAACCAAATTAATAGAATTAAATGAGCGCAGAAACGAGAGAGACAGATTTTTTTTCTTCTTTTTTGGTACAAGAGACAAGGTTATATTTCAAGATCTAAAACTCAACCAAGCATTTCAAATATTTAGCATATCTCACACAACATTTATGGAAATTCTTGGTATCCACATAATATAGAGATTAACTTTTATAAATTAACAAGATATTGTTCGTAAGAAAATGGAACAACAACCTAATAGGTCTTGATATTGTCCGTGCATATACGTTAAATTCATACATGTTTGCAGAGAGACACGGAGAAAAGAGAGAGCAAGTTACCTTGGAGTCATCGTAATTTGATGGAGCTTGAGTTCCCATGGCTACAAGTTGTGACTTGTGTTTAATTGGATAAATTAAACGACCAAATAATTTTAAAAGGGAAGAAACTGAGGAGACGAAGAGGACAGAAGATTAAGAGTGGAATGAATATGGAAGACTTCGAAAAAATATCGAAGCTGTCTGTCTTTTATAAGCAAACAAAGCTCTTAGCTGTGTATATTATTATGGATTCTCAGTCCTATAGTATTTTTAAAATAAAAATAAAACCCCAGCTTGGACCTAACAAGTAGAAGAGGTTGAAAGTGACGTTTTTGTTTGACTTTGAATTTTTTACAAAAAATATTGTCATCAACGAATTAGGCGATGAATTTTACACTATATACTATACAAGTTGCCATCAGTCACATTGCTATTTGCTTATAATCAAAATAACAATTGTTTTGACTCAAAAGTTGTTTTCAGATTGGCTGTAGTCTCCTTGGAAAATTCCACGAACTCCTGCGTCATTACTATTTTTATTCTCCGGCCTGCAATTATGTGGAGTATTTTACATAATGTATCGTGTTGTGCCTTCAAAAATATATGTGACTAACTAACTTATTGATATGATCGACTTTAAAAGGTTAAATATACAAATTATTGACACTGATAATGAAGAAGAAATTCTTGTGTTCATACACAATTTGAGTAATAATGACTGAAATCTATGTAAACATCTCACATGCAAATAATTAATCATCTAAAATTAAGGAAAGTTTGAATATTTTTTTATAGGCAAATGGAATTTTAAAATAAATCAAAAAACATAAAGACATAGAAAATATTAAATTTCATATTTATATAATTTAAAAAACACAGTACGTATAAAAAAATTGATCCCCAATTTATTTTTTCACAAAACAATACAATATGTATAAGTTATAATCTGACACGTCTAAAATAGATTATCGAAGACGTAAAACGCTCACAAAATATCATGTTCAAAATTTTCAATTTTCTCATAATGGAGTGTTTAGCACGGATGGAAATTTTTTGATTGGTCAAATTTTTTTAAAACAATAATGAAAATGAAAATAGAAAAAATAAACTTCATTAGTATCCATCATTTCATATTAACTATGTAACTATATCATTTCACCTTCACCTCTAGGACACCATATTAGACAGTAGACAAACGCACTTAATTCTCTAGAAAACCGTACAATTTCAATTTGCACGACGGTTCACACAAGGATATTTCGTGTTTAACTAATTTTCTTCACGGATAATATAAAGATTTATTAATTAGATGTATTCAGCAATATTGGAAAGATTGTTTTGCAGAAGAATATGAAATATTACTCCCTCCGTTCAATAATACTTGTCCACTATACTATTTTAGACTGTCCAACAATATTTGTTCACTTTATTAAATCAATGAATAATTTTACACTTAGTTCTTAATTTATTATTATAATTAATTATAGTCATCTCCCTATTATATTTTTCAAGACATTGTATTTATTATATTCAAAGAGTTGAAATTACCTTCTATTTATAATTTCTTAAGAATTGTGCAAAATCAATAGTTGACAAGTATTATTTGACAGAGGAGTATTTTATTCATTTATTAATCATTACAATGTTATTGAATTTTTTTTTTGAAGGATTGAGGACCATGTAAGTGGTGTTCACGGTATGGTTATTTTAAATTTTTTTATTAGGCGGTCGCATTAATATCCCACCCATGATACTGAGAAATTAATATTCACATGTTAAAGTTTTTCATGATCATTATAGGCTTGTCGCAGACTCATATTAATTTATACCAAATAATTTATAATAGGTGTTTGTATTTATGCTCTTTCACTTAACCATCTCTAAATATTGATATAGTATATTTTTACCTTATTTGACTAATAAATCAATGACAGGAAAATGAATTGCAATTCATTCGAATAAGACTAACTGACATAAGTCATAGACAGAGAGAATAAAAAATATACATAACAACTTTCCATGAAATTTACTTAATTATGATAAGTTAATATAATTTGAGGTAAATATCATTATCATATACCAATGTAATATCTATAGATTTAATCTTTTGGATGTACTTTTGCATAACTTACAATTATCTATTTCTAATAGTCAACTTTTAAGTGTTTGTCGTATACACGACATCTACTATATTAATTATTATTATTAAATTTAAAAGAGTGCTTCACGCTCAGGCTTTTTTATTTTATGTAATAAAAATATCCGTAACATCGCATTACTATTGTAATAACGGTAAAATGAGTTTGGTTTTAAGGTAGTATTATTATGAAACTTCTTTATAATAGTATTGTTTATTTCAAATTTTTCTTTATTATTATAGAAATATATAATATAAAAATAAATTTCAATTTTTATAAATTATTATAATAAAATATTATTATCCCACTAACGTTATACGATATACTCTACCAGCTTGGGTTTTTCTTTGAATTTGACTAAAGATAACACTTTTTAGTGGTGATGATGATATTTAAATTCAAAGCATACGAATTTTAAAGTTAACTCACAAAGTGTACACATATGACGGCATTAAAGTTGGCCTTTTTTGATAATTCAACATGTGCTCTTTCGTTGACTTCCTATTTCTCTGAAGATAATTTATTTGACGCAACTCCCTGGAATAAGGGCAACTAAAAATTAGATATTTTCCCCCTCTTTCCGGAGGTTTGATTTTGCAGTCGATTACAAATATTATTTTAGTAATATGATCACTTTTATTGGAGAAGTATATTTTTAAAATATATACGGTCCGTAAAAAGAAATACACGAGAGTATGACTTTTTTCGTAGGATAATTTTTTTTTTTTTGTTCTTTAATTATTGATATATTTTAATTTTAATCCTTGTGTTGTGTGATTACATGTTTAATCTTTAATTAATTAAAATATGTGTTATTATTTATGGAATATGTAATGCTTAAGATCGTTTGTGGAATATAAAATTTAGGTGATTAAATGATGTGACGGTCACTATTTCATAAATTTTGTGAGAATTCGTAGGAAGAAGGATAAAAAGTGTACATTTTTAAATAATTGAAGGTTAAGTATACTTAACTAGATATTACAAGGACTGAACTCATAGCTTGCCGATATTTAAGGGACCAAAAACACAATTTCCCTTCTTACATTGCTATTTTGCTTATTCATATTAGATAGCAATTTTATAAGGTCAACTTCTCAAGTCGAAATTTAAAAGAAAAAAAGGTGTATGTATATGAATCACAAGTGTGGAAAATTGCGTGTGTCCATACTCTAATAGGCTGAATTTTCCTAGAAGTTGCATTTTCAAATAATGACTTATATACGTTTGGTTTGCAGTTGCTTTTTCATTATGTAAAATATTAGGCAAATTAATAATATAATATATTTCAAAGTAGTTGTTGCTTTTTTATGTTCTTATATATACTCCCATATATCCAAGTGGAATTCAACAAAACCAACCAAATCCATTCAGATTGCCAGTCGACTTCAGAAAAAAAAAAAGTCCTTAATTTCTTTATCAAACAATTATTACATGTTCCAATAGGGTAAAAAAAACATTGCACATTTATATAAAAATAATTAAATTCTCTTAGATATAAGAATTCATGTAACAATAAAGGTGACTTAAATAAAGTTTTGCGATGCATCATGCATATGCAATGCGTAGGTGTCATGACATTCTTGCATTTGTAGCAACTTATCAAAATTTGATTTCACTAATTAATAGTTTGGTTGGGGTGCATCATCCATGCTTATATTTAGTTTTAGAACTAATGGTTTTGCGAAGTTGAATCATCTGCCACTAGTTTGATCTAAATACATCTTATGTTAATATTTTGGTCAAAAAATTCCTTTATTATTAATACTTTGATCTAATAATACCTCTATTACTATTTTAGGGTCAAATATATTCTTTTCCAAATAAAAATATTATTACTATTATTATTTAGAACACATTCTTTTACGATTGAAATTGAAACAGTTTAAGAGAAACAAAAAAAGGTCCGAAATAATACTTTGCCGGAAAGCCAATGTCCACTTAGGGCTCCTTATTAGTTTTGTTACACATAGTACATCATCCATTTTAATTTATTTGTTATACTTTTCTTTTCAATCTGTTTTAAAAAAAATATTTTTGTAATAATTCTTGAATTTCAATTTTCAACTAACATGTGTAAGATTATAAACATTTGATTACATTTAACGTATCATTAATTTACGATTACAATTTTTTTTAAATTCTATATGAAGTTAAAATATGACAAATAAATTGATGAAAGGATTTTTTTTGGTTTAAAAAGTAAAAATATTGAGCACCAGCAGAAATGAATTTTGAGTAAAATTGTATTAGTCAGAGTCAAGATAACGTGATAACGCCAAAAATAAGTTTAGACTAGAGTTGTTGTCTTATCAAAGACATTGACCCTGCCCAAAATATACGCCTATATATTTTGACTTTTTTAAAATTTGCTTCTTCATTTCTTTAATTAGTTAAATAAGTGTTGCTCGTTGTATAACAATTTCTAAGAATAAGAAAGAAAGCAATTTAATTTATTTGTATGTATTAACTATGTTTGACGTCATTTCCATGTTCCTCTATTATATCGTTGACTTGACAGATCAGTGTGAGTATAGCAAACGGTTTCTTATTTTTATTTTATCAACTTGTCTCATTCTTCATACTACTCTTTAATGGCACAACTAATTATAATTAAAAAAACATCTAGAGGGGAAAAAAATATACGAAAATTAATGTAGGTTTAAGATTAGTGTTTTTGTTTGATATATTTTTATACAAGTACTACTAGGTGGTATAAAAAGCGGAGTGCTGGAGCCAGAGGTTCAAAAAAAAAATCACTGATAATTATACTTATATATATATATATATAAGATTTTAATTATTCTTTTTTGTAGTAATAGATATTACTTGTTTTTGTCATATTTCGAGAGTCAATTTTTTTTTAATTTCAATTTAATTGTGAATTTGGATATATATATATATATAGAGAGAGAGAATTTTAAAAGGTTTTATTAAAATAAAAAATTATATATTTAAAACTAGGAAAAGTACGATAAGCAAAAATAATTGAAATATTAAATTATTTTAAAGACATGAAAAAATCATAGTAAAAATTATTTCTTTAACTCTCAAATATGAATATCAACAACAACAATAACATAACCCTCAGTGGTTTGGGCTTGGGACTTTCATGTTGGAGGTCTCAAGTTCGAAACCCCCTGGTGCGGGTTATCTCTGTGGGTTTGCCTTAATGGTAAAGAGATTATTTCCTATAGATCCTTAATTTAAGAAAAGGTAACAACAACAAAATAGAATTGGTAAAGAGATTATTTCCTATAGATCCTTCCTTTAAGGAAAGGTAACAACAACAAGATAGAAAGAAAAGTGAAGAAGAAGAAGAAACAATTAGTAGAAATTTAAAACTAAGAATAATCTATATGAAAAAAAATAGAATGAAAATGATACTAATATTATTGCTCACAATTGTGGACTTGTCAAACTTGTTAGTCTACCTGGTTTAGTTCAAGTCAACTAAGAATTTTCCATGAAACTATACTGCAACTCTAGATAAGCTTAGATGCAACTTATTAATCACTGACTTTTACTCCGCAATTGATTCGCTTAGAAAAACTGTATTTCTACTTTGTTTCTAAATTCTAAAAAATAGTGCAAATAATAGAATTCCTATAAATTCCATTCACATGATCACATCAACACTTTGTAATATTCTATAATAATCAAAAGATCATAACATAAATATATGATATATTACGTGTATCACAACTGCCTTTATTCTAGACAAAGATAATGGCAAAAGAGAATAAAGAAAAAATTTAACTTTGACATTTTAGGTCCAAGTGAAACAGTTGTGGTATCAACTATCACGTAATAAATGCCTTGTATTGATATCTAATGTTTTTCTATTTAAGGACAATTTAGAATCTTTTTTTAATAAATTAGTTTGTAAATGTGAAATCCAATAAACTAAACATACTAGAGAACGAAATCCTATTTCTTTGAACTTAGACTACCAGGATAAACAGTTTGGCCCAAATGTTTAGTCCATTTATCAGAGGACCTTCTGTTACCCCTCAATCGTAACCGAAACTTACCTAAATGTATCACTCAGACATCTAGTTTGCTAAACATAGACGAAGATATATATTTTGACTGTATAGGTATGTATAGTATATGTATACTTAGTATAAAGTATATACTATCGATACATTGTAGGCATAATTTGTAAACTAGATGGCTCAAAGGCATTGAACTGTAATTTTACCCCAATCTTAATGAACATAAAGCTAACCAAAAAGTCGGTGATTTACAAGAATGGTCTCAAAGGTGGATCGTCTTGAACTTTTGAGTGCTCGCTAGGTAAAACTTCAAGTTTAATAAGTCTATGAAAGTTAGTGACCGAGCAAGAAGGGGACAAAAGTTCAAAACTACGTATTTTGAAGGTCATTGGCGCTTCATTCTTAAGAAATTGACAACAGTGTTAGTTTCAGTAATGACATAAATCTCATAAACGTTCTGCTTACTAAAAGCATATTTTTATTATACATCCTTCTTCAAGAAAAACTTGCACACAACTACAATTAAACAAATTAGTTCTTTAAGTTACAACCGACAGAGGTGTTACAAAATGTAATTAAAACATCAAACAGATTTACATTTCTTCTTGAGCGAAGATACTACTTCTTGGAAATCTTAGTAGGCTATTAAACTATGGGGAAATGTAGATGTGTTGAACTAAGAGCTCACTGGACCTGCCAAATTAATGGAGTCCATCGTATGAGCCATCACCATCATTTCCATTTCTGATTATATAAACCAGAATTCCTCACAGTCTAGAAAATCAGGCCGTGGATAGAACAGAACGCTCGTAAATTTCATATGGCCTCAGCTCATTTGAAGTGGCTTTGACAGTTTGTTCTGAAGCACCAAAACACAAGTACTGGTTCACCAAACTCTTGTTTCCTGTGATTTGTTTGTATATTGAATCTGATGATTTTGCTCGTACGTGATTGGAAGAAGAAGGTCTAGCAAGCTCATTCTCAATTTGGGTGGCCTTTTGTTGGTCCAATGAAGTGTGTGAAGACACTGACGAAATTGAGAATGAACTAGAGCAAGATGATCTACGGCGGACACTAAGATGTGGTATGGCCAGCATGACACCATTTACTAGCCCTGAAGCAAGTTTCTTCTTAGCTGTTGGACTTGGAAGGTTACTTCTAACAGAGAGTGTCCGCTTGTTGTTTGGAAGAGAGGAAGGCTTGGAGAATCTCTGTCGAAGAGGAACTGGTGCTGCTTCTGAATTTCTAGCAGAACTTTGATCCGCCAATTTCTTGAGCCTCTGAGTATCTCCTTTCCTTATTTTTGGCCAATAGAAAAAGCGTTTCAGCCTTTGTGCAGCATTATTTGCAGAATTGGCTTTACCCTCATTTCTAGAACAATCATTTTCAGTGTTCACATTGTGTTGACTCAGTTCAGTTGAGGTGCTCAGCTCTGCGCTTTCATTGCCATCATGCTCAATGCCCGTGTATAAGAAGATTTCGGTGTCAGAGAGTCTGAAGGAAGTGCCAGGACTGCTACCTACGTGTTGCATTTTTAAATGGGAAGCTACAACTCTCCTTGCTGAATAATCGTGTTGACTAAAAATTCCTCCAGCAGAGATCAACTGTTTTGTGAGGAGTTCTGATGAAGCAGAACGTGGCCGTTGCCTAAGGATATCAAGTGGTGTCATTCCATCCTTATCACGAGTATTGACATTCACAGAGCGGACAGTCATTAGTAATTCCACAAGTTCAGAATGAATATTTCCAATGACAGCCAAATGAAGTGCGGTTCTACCATCCTTATTTTCAGCATTGACAATTTCTTCAATGTTGAAAAACTTCCCATAAACTAATTGCTTCATGAGCTGGATTTGATGGTCCAATCTACGGAAACAAGGAGTTTGGAAACCAGTTATGGCGACATGGAGAAATGTTTCTCCGGCATTGTTTCTCAAATAGACCAATGAGCTTGATGCAACAATTAAAGCTTCAACAACAGCTAATTGGCCCCTGGAAGCAGCAATATGTAGTGCAGTGTTGCCTTGATTGTCTGTGGAGTTAATAATATCAAAACTTTTTATAAGATGTAGGACAACCTGCAACCATGAACAGAATGATATAAGGCACAAAGGAAATCCAGACTTAATTAAGGAACTGCAAAAGTATTACCCTAACTGCTAACATTAATATTGTCTCTTTCAGATACTTAAGATTACGATATCACAACAGTTACATTATCTAAGCTTGCTCCAAGGTTATCTTCAACAACAGAAACACGAGATCAACCATTTATTATTAGATGAGAATAGTATCCAAAAATCCAGCTGATCTTCTTTTAAAAAAAAAATATGGATGAGTAAATCCTGACCAGAGTCTTTCCAAAGTCTCAGATCAGGTCATAAACAGACATCTGTGAAAAGAAAAGTTATTTATCTCACCTCTTAACTCTTAAGTATAGGTCAAGTACACAATCAAATATCTCAGTTATATTCCCATCTCGAATTAGAAGTGGACAAGCTAGGGAGAGTTTACAGAGAGATGTCTGAACAGGAGAACTTCTTAAAGTAGACATTAACTAAGACTTGAGTAAGGCAACAAGGGAAAACAGATGATTAGCAAAATTCTACCACCATCTGCTAACGTACAGTGACGACTAGTACAAGAGCCTCATACAATAAGTAGATAATTGGAGAATTTTTTCTTTAGATTAGTTTACATGTAGACCCCTAAATTTAATATCCAATTTTTCTCATAGATATATGATGAACAAAAGAACAAAGGTAGAAGAACCAAAGCCACGATTCAAAAAGTCATAGCAAGCCCAATAGCTACTTGTACGGGAGAACAAGTAAGCATAACTCCTCCTAAACAAGTAAAATATATTGACGTGGGGAGGAACGTATTTACTAGTTATATCATCCGTAATTGATTGAATCTCAAGACATTCTTCGAACCAATCATAGACGTTCTTGGGAACTAGAATGCAACAAGACTCAAAGAGGTCTCCAAAATCCTCAAACTGGTAAGCAAGCAAGTCATACCTCAACCTGCCCTTTGCCAGCAGCTGCATGCAAGGGTGTTGCACCCTGAATGTCTCTATAAGCTAAGATATCATCACAGCATTCAGCAAGAAGCTCCTTCAGTACCTGCAGATTACCTCCTCTAGCAGCAGCATGAATTGCTCTATTCATCATCTCCCACTTATAAGCCGATGGAACCTCACCAATATGTTTATCCATCTCACCACCATCACGCACCAGAAACCTCGGGGTGATAGCAAAATCAAACAGAACCTTAAAAAGATCACAACTTTTACTCCTAGCAGCAGCATATAATATATCAGTGACACCATATTCCCCTTCTCCAAACACCAAAAGCGGGTTTCTTTCAAGCAATTCTTGAACAAAAGACAGGTCTCCAGCAGAGGCAGCAGTATATAAAAGCCACCCACCATAGCCAGCTTTAAGAAGTGAATTTTTCCCTTTCTTGGTATCACATTCAAGCATCAGTTTTCTAGCAACTTGAGAGCGGCATCTAGCCACATCATCAAACTGTTCTTCATCATCCCAAACAGACTCAAGCCTTCGAATCCTACGTAGTGAAGTGAGCTTAATAAGGTGATTTCCATCTAATCGAAGAAGCTCACGGACCAAATCATAATGACCATTAGCAGCTGCATAATCAATTGGCGAAGCATACCACCATTGATCCCCTGTGCTCTCCCACCGAAGAGGAAAATACGTTGGAGGCATTCTAACAAACAGGTTATGAGTAAACAGAGAATTTGAGCAACAAAGCTCGAATTTTTCAAAGTGAAAATTTTACCAAACCACTTCCAGAGGGAAAATTGAAGATTCTGCAACAAGAAAACTTCACAGTTAACAATCGCAAAGAGATAGGAATGAATGACATAAAGGAACTTGACCCACAAAACAACTAGTACTTAAAAGATAATAATGAGAGAAGACCCTACTGTGATAAGTACTAAAAATAGCTTGTGGATATATAATAAACGTATAATATGTGTATAATCAATGTATACCAACTAGAAAAAGTACGGTAAATTGATAAACATGTACTCAAAAGAGAAGAATTAATACTCAAATAATGAGTGATGTTAAAGCTTAGAGTACAAACAATAATCAATAGTTGAAGTAGCTTCAAGAATACAAATAACAATCAGAGAAAATAGTACAAAATGTGAAGAATGACACATGGAAAAACATGATTTAGTTATGAAAAAGAGAAGACAAAACCAGAAAAGATTGATACTGATGAGAGAGAAGAAATATTGATCCCATCATTATAGCCCAGTAAAAAGGACATTTGCTTACCACTAATGTTCAGAGATAATTTCTCACAAAAAAATCATGGAAGAGAGATTCATGTATTTATGTACACCTCATTTTTGTATCAGATCAAATAATTTATATTAAAGGTCATAAATTACAATTAAAATGCATATAATTTTTATGTTAAAACACTTGTTTTATATTTTATTAATTTGATATAGATATTGAATGCCATAGATCTTTTTCAGTTGAGTGAAAAAGCTGATGATTCAGAAACAGCATGCAGAAGTGAAAAAAGGCGCCAAAATTTATCCCGGGGAACTGTGGTAAATTGGTAATATATCCCCCAAGTCGTGCCCAATTTTTAACTTCTTCCACGCCTGTATGGCTGTATTATTTAATATTCTATAAACAAAATTAGAGCAGTAATTAAGATTAGTAAATTTCAAAGATTTCTTCCAAATTTGCAATTTTGAGATTTGAAATTCTACACTATCTTTCCTTATCTGTCTTATGCATTGATAATTATTACTTATAAATAAATTGGTGAGGTGTAACACACTTTTAATTTTTTTAAGAAAGATCTTTAGATATATTAATGAAAAGCTAATTTATTAATATTGTTCTTCTCAGCCTCTTCTTAAAAAAGAGAGATAGACATTATTTAGGATTTAAAAGTAGTTGGAAATCACATTAAGAGAAAAAATGAATAGTTCTTGAACTTTGAAAAATTCATATATTTTGGACAATAAAAAAGTATCAACAATTTATTTATATTTAGACCTTATTTATTAATAAACTAACTATATTCATCATTATTTTCTTAATAAGTGTTTTAAGTCAAAGTAAAAGGGATGGAGGGAGTAATTTATATAATTAATGCACTAAAATTGAGTTTGTGGCATTAAATGTGGATGATCTGTCTCTTTGAACAACGAGATCCCTTGAAATTTTCTTTATGAGAGTTTTATTTCAAAGATAATTTCTTTGTTAAAGGTGAAAGTTATTTGATTACTAGACAGTAGACAGCAGGTGACCCCCTTAACCAAAAGTAGTTTACCTTTGTTGAAACTAATAGGAATCTGTTTGGGATAATCACACAGTGAAAGATGATTTATATAGAAAGAAATCTTCCGAAAATTCTAATTGCCTCATATATAAAAGTCATTGTACAAATATATAATTACATCTCGCGATTGCTACTTTTAAACATAAATCAAATTCAAAATTCGAAATTAAAATCGTTATTTTAGTTGGAGTAGGAATCCTAAGTTGATTAGGATTTGTTATTTATGTTTAATTACGATTTACAATACCAGAGTTTATAAATAAGATATTTTCCGTTAGCCTAACATTGGGCAGAATGTTTGATCTTAAAATTAACTTGTTGAAAATCAACAAGTAATACACTTGTAATAGTAACTCTTACCAACAACTAATAATACATTAATATGGGAGACAAGTGAGGGACCAGCAAATAGCAATCCCTATCAAAAAAGAAGAGATATGCATGCCCATGTGATAAAACAGCTTTTTTGCTGAAACTAAAAGGGGAGTGATCAAAAAGGAAAAAAGATGCTAGTTATTTGGTTCTACAAGTAATAATGCAGCATGTGATTGCCCAAAATTTAGCTCAGTGCTTATACTACTTTTTTCCAATTTCTAGTCCTTTTCCGTCCACTGTTCCCTTTCACAACTCCTTTTTCCATATGTTCAGTTAGAAAACAACATCATAGCATGGACACAGACAAACAATGGAAAACACAACATAAGGCATGGCATGTCCGCCACCTAAAGGTAGTTTCATAAGTGGAATCAAGAGAAGATAAGGTTTACGCATAATTTCATATATAAGTGGAATTTGGAGAGGATAGATCTAGTTTAGACAAATCATCCGCAACTTGAAATGTTCAATCAATGAAAAACAAACAAATCATTTAAAATTACCTAAATATCCTCATCAACAAGCAGGCACGTTCTGTTTCAAATCCCTTTGGAAAACCTAAATACCCGGTTAACAAGCAAACACGTTGACGGAGAGCTGTTTTAACTCACTCTTATGTAATAAGAGAAGATATATATAGCAGCAACCCTTTCACATGTAATGCAACGACAAAGATCAGACATTGCTATTAATTAATTAATTGGGTTGAAGCTGCAATACAATCATCTGTAGGGATAGCTAAGAATGCAATATATGCAGTGCATATCACCACAAAGTTCAAGATCATATTTATACATGGAAATGGAATGAATCACTTCCAATCATAATTGATTTGCTTTCAATTGTACATCTCCTTCAAGGCATCCTATGATAATTACACTTCTTCCCAACAAATACTACTTACTTTCCATTTTTTTAAATACTAATTTACCTCTTTCTTCTAATAAAATCTCCAAATATTATTAGGTATATACAATGTGGCACAAACACTACTGGCTAGCTAGCGTAATATATACGAGGATTATAAACTCACCTAATCTAATCTCCAAAATATTTCAAAAATAAATATAAAAATCAGAAGAATTTTAATATCCAATCTAAACTATAATACACTCGTACTTGCCTAAAATTGGAGAGTGTATGAAGGTGCCAAAATCTTCTTACTCATAAAAGCCATAATAACATTCATTTTGTGACATCGATGCAAACTCATATTTAAGTAAAATTATTCAACCAAAAATATGGATGTATTGTGAACTAGTAATATTAATTGGAAAAATTAGTAAACTAGTCAAAATTTCTAACATAATTATTAAAAACATCTACACTTTAAAATAATTATTGAAAATGTTAATATTTTAGCAAATATAATGTATTCTAATATAATTATTCTCTTTCCTTTTATTTCTCAAATCAGTCCCACATTAGACTCATTTTTACCCTAGTACCTAGTGAGTAAAAAAACAAAAACTCCATTACCACTTTCACCTCTTTCCAAGTTTTTACTTTCCTTCTCTCTCTTTGATAGGTAATGTTTTTTTTCAATTATTTTCATAAATTTGTAAATCTCCCAAAAGATATTCACAACCATCCATTGATTTAGCCAGAAGTGAAATGTTCATCATTTTTTTCAAATTAAAAATGGGCATTTTCTGTTCTGACACCATGTGATCCCGTCAAGTTTTCCTAATTATTGTGCCATAAACTAAAGCAAAATCCATTTTGGAAGATATGCCAAATCCTTGAAAACTTAATTGATAGTACTATTTTTTTCAATTTTAATCATGACCAGACAGTGGCTTAATGAACAACTTCTCAAGTTTTGTAATCTTATCTTCATTTTATTTTTCTACTATGAATTGGATACAACTTTTGTAGTTCAAAATATCATTTTGTTGGGATTATATGGAATGCAACATATTTTTGTATTTCTTATATTTATATGCCTATTAGATTTGTATTTATGTCATCAAATTGTATTCATCTTCAGAAGTGGATACAAAGTTAGTAGTTCATAATAGTATCTTTGCAGCTGATTGCGTGGAATACAACATATTTTTTGTTATATTGCTTCTTATTTTGTATTTATTCTAAATGTATGTCTACTAGTTTTTGTTTTTATCAATAAATTGTATTCAACCTCCATTTCAAAGTTAGTAGTTCATAATAGTATCTTTCTAACTGTATGTGTCTCAATATCTCTCTATTTAAATCTCAATTTAAAAGTTTTTAAAATACTCTCTCCCATGATTTTCTCCTTTCTGTTATTAACTAATTGTATTCTTTAAAATTAAACAAATGAAAAAAATACAATAATCAGCCTTATAACAAAAGAAAATATTGACATTTTTAATAAATATTGAAAGTGTGGATAAAGGGATCTATTAAATGCTAAAATATTGACATTTTGAAGATTTATATTAATTCACTCCAACTAATATTTTCGTTATAGAGTCTATCAACAAAGTTGGGCATCCTTGGGATATCTTGTTTGTTTTTTCTTTTCCTATGGGCCTAAATCAAAAGTCCACACCATTTGCAACTCTCCTTAAATTGTGCATTTTTTCAGTAGAGTTATACATGTGATACCAAACATACTTTAATAAATTCTGCCTCATTTGCGTGTGTGTGTGTTGGGGTGGGGGCAGTACAACATTAAAAACATTGTTTCTACTTCTTTACACAATCAAACAGTTACTCCCTCTATCTAACCATAATTGTAAACTTGGGCGGGTTGTCTAACAATAATTGTCCACTAGCACAAGAATTAAGAAGTAGTAAATGATAGGAATAATTTTACCAAATCACCCTCAATAAATTTAAGTTTTATGCATTAGTTTTATAAACTAGACAAGTATTATTAGACATCCCAAAATAGTATAGTAATCAAATAAGGATGGACGGAGGGAGTATCAAGTAATTGCAAGTAAATCTTGATCTTTCTCTTCTTTTTCTTTTTTGTTTTTTGGGGCAGGTAATTAATACTATAAAATAACCAGCATTAATCTTATATGGTCGGTTGGAGATTTTATACTTATAACTAAAAATGCATACAAGAGTAATCACTGGACTTGGAATAGCAATACAGTACATTAGTATTCAGTAAGCACGAAGTCAAAACGTCAGACCACCACCACTTTGGCCTTTGAAAATACATGCACATCAGCTACAGCAGACTTTATTTTTGTTATAAGAAAACAAGTTTTCTGTAATATGCTTGGGGATAACCAAGAACTATATAAAACTATGCTTACAGATACACTTGATCACTTCAGAGGAACACAACCAGCAACAATGCTAAAGGCATCCCGCACTGCTGTGCTCCAGGCTCTAAGAACAATATCAAACACCGACGAGCAAAGCCATTGAAGAACTTCAGAACACTTAAACCCAGTGCAAGAAGCATGGAGTGAAGGTGTGTAGTTGCAGGTTATGTAGGAAGATACTGGGTATGCGAGAACAACTGTGCCAAGCTTTGGTATTGACACCTGTGGATCTGATTTCAGGCATGAGAGAACACTCAAAGATCAAATATGATCATACAGAATACACTGATGATGAAATCCACAGTACTCTCCTCACCCTTCCCTTGAAGGCTTTGAAGATGAGTGTATTACGGGTGGCTCTGATGATGAAAACTTCACTAGCAACAGCAGATAATTCAGTTCTACAATAACGATATAGAATACACTGGAACTGGAAGCAAATGCATACCACCTCAACATTTTTTTCCCTTGTTCTTAATTGCTAACGCATCAATGGCAGGTGCGTTTCCCTTTCACCTCAACATTGATGCCAAATTTCTTCCTTCACTTCACCAAGAAGTTGGTGTTTACTTTCTGGATCTGCAGATCTAGTTGGTGATTGATGGTCTAGTCCAAATACAAATACAATACAATTGGTGAAATCATATAGCACACTCCGGCTATATTTCAGCCATAAATGTAGCTATTCACCATTCACTGAGCTTCCTCCTCTCAATCGCCTAGTGAATAGTTGTATTCAAAACACATACAATTCCACCGCTCTCTCTTTCTCAACATTCAGCGTCACTATAGTGCGAGCTGTGTAAGGAGTCGAACCCTCTGCAAGCCCCACCCTGTCCGCACTTCCTTCACCTCACAATATCATTACTGACAATAGCCTGCCTGGTAGGAGATAGCTTTAACATCTGTCATCTTTTTCCTTCCAATTCCACAATCATCAGATTCCAATGGCACCACAACCAGTAATTATAAAATACTCAGGAACTCCTTTTGATTTGATGCTTATAGGCAAAAGAAGCATTGCCTACTGCATGTTCTAGCCACAAAAGAAGAAATGGCAGCTTGTCTGCTTATGAGGAACAGGATTTTCCAGTGGAACAGTAATTCTCTCTTGCCTCTCTTGGTGATCCAAAAATTCCCTATAGCAATCCCTACAGCAATCTAAACACAGATTGTCGAAACTGAATAATTCCTCATATTCACAATTATTTAAGCACCGCCCACAGTTGATACAACGTTTAATGCAGATAGTACAAGCTCTGCACGACTGAGCAGTAGATTTCTTCTTTTGGCAACTTTCTGAGGGGCAATCATAGACTACTCTAAGCTGCTGGCATTTCGGGCATATTTCAATATCAATAGCGTAATCATCATCAGAAGACACAGATAACTGTCCACCTTGGAGAAACCGTGGTTTACGAGTAGATGGCAGCTTGCTGCTATCAACACCTAACAAGACCTTGAACTCTTCAAAGTGTTGGTGTGTCATACCAAATAATCCATTAACCCCAAGGTACTTAAGTCTGGGTTTTCCTGCAGACTTTAAGACCTTTAAGTTCCGGAGAATACCATCAGCTGTGAGTCTCACACATCCTGGGACAGTAAGCTGCATTGATAAAAGTAAATACATGACATCAGAAAATATAATATAATAAGAAGAAAAAAAACGAAACACCATTATTTTTAAAAACTAGGAAATGAAGAATATACTAGACATTTAGAGACTTCGATGAACTTTCTGAAAAGGCAAAGCCAAGGGCCATAGCCGAGCATATTTTGATTGGTAAACTAGAGAAATGATAGTTAGACATGATGTCTCACTATTTCTGTCACAACCCATTAAATTTCTGTGCATAATCTATATCAATAAAATTTATGAATATAACCCAAACTCCAAGAATAGGTCTATTGGTCTAATCTAAAAGTCAAAGAATTGCCTCAATTCAGTAATATAAGGCTAAACTAGGTCTTTTCACTACACCAATTCTCTTGTTTTCCAAGACAGCATCTCCAGAGCTTTAAATTCTGCTAAAAATACCTTGTTAACTTTTTTCACTTGATAATTTCAGCAATACATGTTTTATTTTTCAGCAATACATATTTAAATAAAGAATTATAATATCTTCTCAAAAAATATGAACAACTACATAAGTTGCATTATAGAGGCAGTATTAAGATGTGATAGATGCCATAATGTAGAATAGCATGAACACTCAAAAGGGAAGAAAAACAAAGGAATTCAACAGTGAAGGATCCTGATATCCACCTTTTCAGATAGGGTTAGATACAATAACAAGTGAAATAATGTCACATTTAGCCAAGTCCAATCAATAACATTTTTTGAGCAAAACTGACACATTGAAAAGTTGCTATGTGAGGCAAATAAGGTGAGAGTACAAAAAGAATGTGAGGCAAATAAGGTGAGAGTACAACAAATAATAGCACAATAATAAGAATACCAAACATGTATGCTATGCAAGCCTTACATTCATTATCAGACAAAACGAAGTCTAACATATGATTACATCTTATAAGAAACTAGAATGATCTAAAGTAACAAACATAGTTAGGTAAGCAGTAAAAGAGAGTAGCTGACCTTTTTCAGGCTAGAATTCCTTTCAAGCACACAATTCAAACTACTATCAGTGATCCTTGGGCAGTGCACAAGACTCAGAGAATGAAGATGGCCTTGAGCCCTGTCCGTCAACTTTATAAGAACATCATCTGTGATCTTATTACTCAATGGATAATCAACGTGAATATTTCTCCACAGAAGTGGATCACTACGCACCACATCTCTTAAAGCTTTACAAACCCCTTCAACAGAAAGAAGGTCCCTCAATCCAAGATAATTAAGGGACAAATACAGCGCATCTGAAGGAGCACCTCCATCTGCATCACAATGATCATTCATGCCCGACTGATCTTCATGAGCTGCATCTCTAAAAACCCAATAACAGGAATTCATAATATCCTCAATCTCAACATCCATCGGCAATCCCTCTCCTATATCAATCTCAGACACATAGGAGTTTTCCCTTACATCCTGGTGAACTCTTATAGCCCCTTTTACAACAATATTAAATTCCGGATACAATTGAACATCAACCTCAATCTCATCTGTACAGAAACCAAGATCTTTTAACCCAAAATCTTTGTTAATACCCTCTAACCAACCAGTGATTTTGGTACTAATATCCATATCAAAAGGATCCTGTGGCAACAGATCAACAATATCATCAGAACCCATCTTTGTGTTTTCATCTTTGTGGTCTTGAAAGTTTCCCTTTTCACAATTCAAATCCCAAAAATCACTAATATCATCAGAAACCATCTCAGTTTTTCCAGATTTGTGATCATGAAATTTGTCAATTTCACGATTCAAACCCCAAAAATCACCAAATCGATCAGGCTTCTCATTTGGGTATTCCTTGTCGAAATAACTATTATCTAACTTGGTCCCAGCTAAAAATCGTTCTTCTCGATTCAAGGACATATCCGTCTACTCTAAAAATCAACCCAATACCCAAGGAAAAAAAAGACCGTGCCCTAGGCGCAGAACGTATTGAACAAGAAAACCCTCAATTCTCGAATGCAGACTAAAACAAAAGCACCCAAAGATTTCACAGAGCTTCCTGTGAAGCGCCCAAATGGGTCAAGCAAAATTCCCCAAATTGTTCCAATCGATCAATCAAAATTCACCAAAATCGAACCCCACATTCCGGTATTAAACAGTAATCAATATAAAGAACAAATCCCAGCTACTACGGAAACATATTTACGGTGTATTACACAAATCTAATGTGTGGGTGCGTGAGAGAGATAGAGATAAAGATAGAGAGGGAGATTCAAGTCATATAGTATGAGATAAGAATAAGAATAAGAATGAGAGAAGAGAGCGGTGATGATAAAAGGAATCTAACAATTCCAAGAAAGAAAGAAAATGGAAATTGCAAGGTGTTTTACCATAGTGGTGGTTGTGGCGCAGATATGTACAATAAAAACCTACACAATACAATGTGATGATGTATAGGTATTCCTGTATCTACATACTCGAATCGCTAATTTTGGTGAAGGAGAGAGAGAGAATTTGTATATGTGTCTCTCTGAACTATAGGTGTCGATTGGTAGAGATTGATGTGGCGCGAGAGACTTGTTCTTTTGCGTTACTTCAATTACCTCCATATAAATTAGGTTACAAATAATTGGGCCTCTTTGGGCCTGCATTTTTCTAAAAATTTTATTTTGTTATGTAAAAATTTTGATATTATTTCTAATGCGATTGATTCTATATAAAAAAAATTGGGTTTGTTTTGTAAAAGGGAAAAATAATTAAATATTAAATAAGCTCAAATTTGAAACGTAAATTTTATATATTATTAATATGTCAAAACAACAACAAATCTATTTAGCACCTTTTTATTTTTATTTTATATATATATATATATATATATATATATATATATCTGCCCCTCAATCCTATAGGACTAAAATACATATTAAAATTGGCCATAAAAATAAAATATTGGAAAGAAAGTTAGTTTTCGAAAGAAGTTAAAAATGATATTTGCAAGTTAATTTATTTTTGGAATTAAGTGGTTGTTTAATCATATTTTATTGTAATATTTGAAAAAGATAATTTTTAAGCAGTTTGTTTTTAAATTCTTTAAAAAAATTAAAATTTTATGGCCAAACATAATTTAGTTATTTTGGTTGTTGGGACGGTTCTAGGGTGGGGCTAATAGTTATACAAGTAAGTATTTGAAATTCAACTTAAAAGTATTTTAAAATTAATTAGTATGAAATCACATGATTTATATTTCATCATTAGAAAAAGGGTTGTAAAATAAGGATAATTTTCTTAGCGAAGAAGTTCTTTACACACTAAGGAAAGATCCAATCATGTCTCATTCACTTTTTTCTATAAATAAAAATTTTGTTTTTTATTTAGTCGTTTTCTCATCCATTTCAAATAATTTGTAAAGATGTATATTACTAGTACCTTAAAATTGACATCTATAGCCTAAATATATCATATTTGTTGTAGGGGGCAATAAGATAATTATTTTTTTCTCATAGACATTGGCATTAACAATTTAGTTGGTAATCGTATACTAATTGTCTCTTATAATCGTCATTATCAGATCTCCATGTAATTCACTTACCAAATTAATATAAGACTTTGTGTTTATGCTGGCAGAGCAATTTTTTTGACAATTGACATGCTATAAAAGAGTTTTTGGTCAAAATCATCTTTAAACTATACTCAAAACTTAAACTACATCCTTAAAGTGTGCCACGGAGCCCCTTTAGAGCACAATATAGTGCTGAAACAAGTGAAAAAAGCTCTGGGAGCTTGCTTATTCTTAGCATAAAACATCCTTCAAGTATTTAAAAGTGAACAATTTTTATTCTTCTACTTGAATTTATCAGAAAATTAATAGATCCCACAGAAATTAAGTCATCCCTTCGTAATTATTATTCTTAGATACGTCAAAAATACTATCGTGAACATTTTCGATAATTGAGTTTAGCATTATGCAAAATCTTTTAATGTGACTGTTTTTTTTTTCCATTTATTTTTCATGTAATTTGATATTAAAAATATTACTAGTTTTCTTCTCAATTGAATATGCTAGAAGCGGCGTTTGTTGGACACTTCCGCTTCTAATAATGTAGAATGAAACTCAAATGCGAGACATAATCAATATTTTGATCACTTCAATATCAGATTGGCCCAAATATTTATTGATCTAAATACAGTTTGGCTTTGAAAAATGTAAAGATAATCAAGCTCCAGCTTCTTTCCGTTACTAAATGAGAAAAAGAGCAGATCAGGTATCCTCACACCTTCCAAACATTTTTTGTTTCAGTAAGCAATGGTGTCTAAGATTTTTAATATTTTTTTCAGGAACTTCTTATAGCAGGGAATGAAATTATGCAGGAAAACTTTTGTTGATAGTCACGTGAACTGCTCCTGTTTTTATAGGATTCTTTAGTTTTTTGACGATATTTAACAGAAGGATGAAAATTGTTCACTTTTAAATACTTGAAGGATGTAGTTTAAATTTGGGGTATAGTTTAAGGATGTTTTTAACCAAAAACTCCAAAAGAGAAGTAGACCAAACACATTCAAGTTATTGACTTATTATACCGGACAATATTAATAGAGTCACTAATTCAACTGTCCCTTAATAACGGATCAAGAAATACCATGCATGATTAGACGAATACTTTTATTTTAGGTTTCGATGCCTAGGGAATCTATGATAAGAAGAATATCAAAGTTATGATAAAAGATTATATTTTTTGAAAAAATGGAATATTCATTGTCTACACTTGTGACATGTGGGGTAAAAACTTGGCTTCCAAGGTGTTCTTTCCTTGACAATTCTACCACTCACAACACTTGCTTTCTTAATGGAGTAGTTCACAAAACTACTTTTGGAGAAAAAGGGGATGGAATAACAGTCAAACATGAAAAGAAAGCAAACTAATAAATGGTCTTAAAAACAAGTATGGATTCCTCACGCCTCTTTCATCATTCTGCATTAATTGTCACTGTCTTTAAAGAGTTGAAAAGGTGACAGAATGCTACTTTGTTATGAAATGTTTACACAATATATTCACTCATTAGCTACGTTTTAGTACCAAACTACAATTGTGTCAACTATATGAATCATTTATATCTATTTCTCAGGATTAAGAAAGAATTACTGTTATCAACCTTATCACAATGAGTCAACGACTATGTCTCTATACCAAACTAGTTAGAGTCAGCTATATGAATCCTCATTTTACATTTTTTAGTTAAATATCGCTTGTGGAGGGCCTTTATTCACTATTAGGAAAAAACCAAGGAATATTAAGATTCTCTCATTTATTAGCTTAAAAAAGATGAGATTATTACATGCAAATATATTTGGGATACACGGACTACTTGTTACTTCTCAATAAGTTTGCACATAGGCAGGATACTACATGGCAAAAGTGACAAGGTAACACTCATCTGCAATACTTTTCCAAACTTATAGTGTGGGAGGGATCCATATATAGCCATGAGTTTGAACGTAACCGGCATTTTGCAACAACTCATCTGCTTCAGCAGGGCCTCTGCTGCCTGGCTTGTATGGAATTGGCTTCACCTCTCCATTGTCAATTCTATGCAAAAGAGGGGTAAAAATCTCCCAAGCCGCCTATATTTAACAGAATAAGAGTTATCATCAATCGTGTTTATGCAACGGGTACAATATATATATATACCAAAAAGAAAATGTACTACGTACCTTGAGCTCATCCCTACGCACAAAATGCTGCTGATCCCCTCTTATTCTGTGAAATGAGAAAACATTGTTAGCACACTATGTTATCTGCCAGTATGTGTAATGAAAGAACAAAACAAGTTAAAACTAAGGACATGCACAAAGGCTGAGAAGCATACGTGTCGAGAATCAGACGTTCATAAGCCTCTGGAATAACAACCCCTTGGTAACGCTGCCCATACGACAGGTCTAATTCACTTTGAACAGTTGACATTTCAAGCCCAGGTTTCTTGACCTGCATGAGAGAAACAAAAGATGTGTCACCAAGGAGCACGAGCAAAAGAGCTGTTCCTTTTCTTCTCTTCTCTTTCCTTGAAATGAATGAACAATAAATAAATAGGTGAACCTCCATATTCTCTTAAACTCAGATAATGAACAAAATAGCGGTTCCTTCTCTCTGTCTCAATATCTGAACACTTCCTGGCCAGGCCAGCTCAGAAACTATTTGATGAACAACCAAACTGATAGCTTGAACAGAACAAGTAACACAGAATTATTCTTACCGTAAGCTTCATGTACATGGCTTCTGAAGGTTGGAGGCGTATCACAAACTCGTTTCTCCCCTGCTTTTGACCTGTTTAATATGTCACAAAAGGTATTTTTCCATCATTGAACTTGACTGAAAATCTGATACACAGCAATGAAGTCACAAAGGGAACAAGTAGATGACCAAGTAGGTGAAGTTTCATATAATGCATAGAGAGTTTATGGAAAACCAAAAATGAAATCATGGTATTAAATGGCCTAGCAATGCTGAACTTCAATTGGGAGAATTAAAAGCAGCAACTATGATTTAACCTATGAACATCAAAGCTCCATCCCAAGCTTGCGATACTATTGTCTTTGCAGCCTCCTTGACAACTAACCTAAAGCTCCAGCCCTTTGTAGAAACACTTTTTAAGATAAGCTTTCTTTATAGAAATACTGGAAGGAGCTAACTATTCAAGTAGAAAAGCTCTCTGACATGCATGCATATATATCATCAACAGAAGAGAGTTCATCTTTTAAGTTTCAACTACTTCTCACAATCAAATCACATGCTTCACATATGAAAACAAAGAGCAGGTGATTTCTATATGAAAAAAGAACAGTAACCCAAGTTTGCATCACTTCTTAAGATACCATCCACATATCAACCAGAAGTAGCTCTGTTTCTGGCTTAAGTCAATCGATACATTAGTGGTGATGAGTTTGCTAGTATAGGTGATGAAATTTGATAGTCTATGTAACATGAGCTAACAATCGAACATCTACAAAAATGTTAGGAAGTAGGAAAAACAATAGTATCCTTAGAAAGATCCTGACACATACATCTAAATATATCACCAGGAACATCCTTAAACTGCACTCGTATTTCTGCCTTTCTTGAATTTAGTGCTTTTCCAGCCTTCATTATAAAGGGGACACCTGCAGCAGGTAAGCCACATATACATAAGATACCCAAGATACAGACAAAAAGGAGTAGCCAAAGTACATCTCTGAAACAACAGATAAAAAAGCACTCTACGGCTGAGATCAAACATTTAAATACAAGTTTTAAACTTGTGAAATTCTTATCTAACCTTCCCATCTTTCATTGTGTATGCGTAAAACCATAGTTGCAAAAGTAGGAGTATTTGAATTGTTAGGAACCGTTGGATCATCCCTATAGCCTTCATATTGTCCAAGAACAACCTCTTCATCTTTAATTGGAAGCATTGACTGAAGAACCTGCGTGGATAAGAAAACAAATAAATGAAACACACACAATTCTGTGAAAATGGAGTATTGGTTCTTCAAGTGATTATCATTATCTTATTTATCCTACAAAGAAGAAAGCAACCACATTGAGTTTGTCGCAGTGTTAACCTGATACATACCTTAACTTTCTCATCCCGAATGTGTTCGGGCTTCTGAGAAACAGGCTTCTCCATGGCAACAAGGCAAAGGACCTGCAGTTGGGAAGGTCACTAATAGTAAGAATTAACATACCCAAGCATAGTGCAGAGTTCAACTGTTCAATGATTAAAGAAATAGAAAATCAAAATAGTAGGAAAGAATGGGTGAGGAATGTATTCCACCCCCAACCCGACCCCCGATGCTTTGAATTACTACAAGGACGAGCCTACGCAAGAAAATAGCTGCATCTATCAAAAGTTCAATATGTTGATGGATTTTTCAGATCTTAACGAATGGGCAGGCATTGGTTTTACCACAATTCTGAGACATAATCATGAACTGGCTTCTTGTAACGTACTTCCAGGAGAGAACCTGTGAAGTACAGTAAATCCCATATTTTGAGTTTCTAACTAACAAAGGTATTGATAAGATGACTCAAAAACGACTACTACACCCCAATCCCAAACAAGTTTGGACTCGGCTATATGAACCCTCACCGATCATGTCACTCCATGTAAACTCATCTCAGGCCAGTATTATAGGAGTACAAAATAAAAATATAAATAAAAAGTAGATAGCACTTATTAGCCTTAAAGTCAGAATAATTATGGGTCACCTGCAATAGATGGTTCTGAATAATGTCACGTATAATCCTGCAAAATGGATGAAAGGATAAGGTTAATTATTACCAAAAAATCCAAAATGCAGCTTAGTGTACAGAGAAGGAAATTTATAGGCTTCTTTAGGAACATCTGCTAAGACTTTATCTGATCCTTCAAGTTAAGGGAACAGAAGCCAACCATAAAGGTGTACAGAGAAAAAAAAAATGGAAGTTCTCAAGCTCATCTAGGAAACATAGCCCATATGCATACCCATATTCATCAAAATATCCACCGCGGCCTTCAGTTCCAAAGTCCTCTCTAAAGACAATCTGCAAAAGTGGAGAAACAAAGTGACCATTTGGAGGTGAAGAGCTCACAACTAAAACACTCTAAGAAAACATGGAACGAGAACTAGAAAGGACAACAGGAAGCTAATGTGGTAAGTTAGCTGATATCCATATCTAAATATTGATCTAATATTGACTACTGAGATTTTGCTTCATGATCTCAGCCATCGTATTGGATCATCATGTTGCTCTTCTCCATACATCAGATAGAAACAAGACACTTAACCACCAGGTATGGTGTTCACTCTACAT
Organism: Solanum etuberosum; assembly: GCA_029582245.1. NCBI lineage: Eukaryota > Viridiplantae > Streptophyta > Magnoliopsida > Solanales > Solanaceae > Solanum > Solanum etuberosum. The sequence continues at coordinate 52,468 of JAJONR010005763.1, read as the reverse complement.
AACAGACTATTCCCTCATTAGGATTTGTGAGAGGCATGTAATTGGAGGTAGTTCAGAATAGTTCAAGAACTTGAACCTTGAGTGATAAGCTAAGCAAACCTGACAACTTAAGTGTTGCAGATATATCTCGTTATATGCTTAGAAGTTAGAGGAAAGCCTCCTCTCCTACCCTGTAGGCAGATGCACCTTTCATCTTCTTAATCTTAGTGTGATATGAGTATCTAACTTGTTTAAATTTGTAACGATTTCGAATATGATACTGATGAGAAGAGCAGTAAGCGTACATGTTCAACTATTGATTGCTACAATCTTAAAGCTGGAAGATTGTCCTACAGCGTTAATTTTCTTTATAGGTTATATTACAAGAAATTAGTACTGTACCATGTATCTTAGAGGGAAAATATACCTGTATATTATCAATGTTATCACGATTCCAGAGCGGCAAAAAGAAGCGATTTGCAAAACGCAGCACCAACTGCAGTAGATTTCATACAATATGAGATAAATGCACGTACCCATGTGAACTCATACTCAACAAAATAGTGTGTTTTGGGAAGTACCAAATTCTGAACCAACTCCTTCCCCAAATAATGGTCAATGCGATAAATTTGGGGTTCGTCAAATAGTTCTCCGATCTGGGAACTTAGTTGTTCAGATGAAGCTAAATCCTTGCCGAAGGGCTTCTCAACAACGATCCGCGTCCAACCACCAAGATCAGCTGGAATAGTGCAAGAAAATCTTTTAACAATTTCTGTTGAATATCCAAAAACATTGCAAGCAAAAATAAAAACAGCTACTTATTGGCAAGCAATCTGATCAAGTTACAGTGACTTGAGGATATCTTAAGTAAGTCATACAGTATGCTGGCAGTTCTTTTTTCTCAAATCAAAATTAGAATGTAAAAATTCAACAGAACATCCAAGCTGTAAACTGTAAAAATCCCAAACTAATGAAACCTTAATACAAGGGTTTACCAATTTTCACCAAAATGAAATATTTGTTTGTTGAAAAGGAGATATTTCTTTTCTTGCACAAGTCAACTCTATTCACTCCATTTTACTTCTACAAATATATAGATGACGATAGCACTAAATTAGATCTTCCTGTTTAAAGAATGTATTGCCTATCATTAATTTTGTATGACAATTCTTCAAGCTAAAAAGGGGCGATTTTTTATTAAAAAAGACAATGACATCCAGAAAGGAAGGTTCGTAATTTTTATTCACACTAGCACAGTAGCATATATCTAATATAACCATGCAGAAATGTTTAAAGTAGTCTTTGAAGCCGAATGATAAAAGACCAAAAGAATGAGGATTGCATAGTAATCAGTAAAGTTGAACTCATTATTAGAAGAAATACATACATTTGTTCATGCAATAACTTTTTATCATTCTGCAAACAGAGGGATATACTGATGGAGGAAGAGCAAAGTAGAAGAGTCTTCTGGATGATCCTTCTGTGCTATTTTTTGAGAATTCGTGCTCAGATATTGCCTTGTCCAGTAACGTAAAGCCCTCACCAGAATCATAAGAGCCACTGACGTATTTAATCTGAAAGAGCAATGACGAGTAAGCTAATAGAACATCAGTTAAATGGTGAAAAGAACATGAAAAAGCTTTTCACTCACCAGTTGCAGAAACTCTGATACTTCTCCTTCATTTTCTTTCCCCTGAGAAAGATACCTGCAATCAAAGAAGGTTGTTAAAGCCCCAGGCATTCTCCCCAGGTTTGCAAGAGACGTGAATGGAAGTAGAGCGAAAAATACAAAGGATGAGTATTCTAATCAGCAAGCAGGTGAACTACAATGAAAATATTTCTTTTGGGGGGAAAGACAGGGGCGCATGGTAAACTAGCAAGAACAACCTACAGAAGAATATACCAGTTTTTTTTTGTTTTTCTTTTTGGAAAAAATAATTCAAAGCAGTGGTACATCCTCACTATCACATATTGAGGAGACCAAGACAAAAAGTATCTGAAGAAAATTGACATCAATAGAGACAAGGCAAACACCAAAGTATTTCATCATGAAAATGCAACAGATATCATACTCACCCACGGATACGGCTTCTCAAGTCATCATCAGAAATTTTTGTCCTTGCGTAGCCAAAAATGTGAACTTCATTGGATTGCAGAAATCCCTGAGAATTCACAGCCCAATGCCAGAGTTAGCATATTGCTCGAATGAGCTCCATAAACTTTTTAACTAGTGGTATAACTAGGTATGATTAGTCAGATTTCTTTTTATGACTAGGTTATAGATACAGCTTTGTCACAAAATCAGCTAACTACAAAAAGCAAACACCAAATGTTAACCTACTAAGGAGCAAAAGTAATGAGATGTGAATTGCACCTGCCGATAGAGGTTGAAGAGTGCAGGAAAAGTTTTCTTCTTGGCAAGATCACCAGAAGCACCAAGAACAATAATAGAAAGACATCCAGTTTCAGGTATATTATCATTGTCTCTAAAAGAGTCATTCCTAATAGAACCCCTCTTCTCAATACACCATGATGCCGCCATCTTCACAACCAGCTTGAACTCAATTCAGCCTTGTGAGTTGTGATCTATAAACCAATAATCAGTCAATCAAACAGTGTGAGTTGTGATCAAAACAACAGTACTCACTCAATCACTAACATGAAAGATTGTGAAAATTGGGTAGTTAATAAGATTTAAGGAGGCTGCATAAAGTAATCAACTTTGCTAACTTTACTCTAGCAAGAGAAGAAAGCGGATGATCCAAGAAAAACAGAAGAATATACTTTGACGAAGCAGTTGATGACAACGTAAAGCATAATTAAACCTGAATTAGCAGACAATAATGTAAGAAAGATCCAGAAAATTAGCAAGTAAAGAAAGCAAAACTTAAACCAAATTAAGCAACCAATAAACTACCAAGATCGAATAAAGGTTAGCATAACAGTGACAAGAAACCAACTTTTAGGTATTGAAAAGGAGAGTAAGCAGTAAACAGAAAAGGGGTTGGATCAAACCTGAAGAAAGTAGGAAAAGAGAGGCAGTAAGCAAAACGATGTTTTTGGTGATGTTAATAAAGATTTTAAGCGTAGTATTTTTTTTATATTATAGAGATACCCTTCACCTACCACCACTTTGACTTACATACGCCGCCGTAGTCTTTGACGTCTTTTTAATTTCCGACCAACCACTTTTTAATGCCACTCTCCATTTTACATTTTTTCACATTTAAATATCTAATTTAGAACAGTAAACAAAATTAATTATTGTAATCACTCAACTCCTATTAGTAAACGTGTCAATTGAATAGAACACGATAATCAAGAGTACATAGTGGTAGACCATTCGATGTTTCCAAGATTTAACAGAAAGTAGTAGTAGTAGATATTTTAGTCACAACAGTAGAACACCACTTTATGACTTTATTCCAATTACATAGTAATTAATTACAGAAATAGTGTATTTAAATTTAGCACTATGGTTTTCCACATTTTGTTTGAAGATACAATAAAGTAGGGTTTCGGCTATAAAGATTTTATTTTTATCTATATTGTCTCGATAGACATTAAATAAAAGAATTACTCACTCCGTTCACATATTTTTAAATTTTGTAATTTTAAACATGTTAAATGAAAAGTTAAAAGTAAAAAAAAAAAAAAAAGGAAATAAACATTTTTCTTTAAACAGATTAAGAAGTAAAATAAGACAAACATTGAAACAGAGAAGTACAATAATTGGTGTCATCGATTGTCTGTAGATTGATTATATAGCTCTCATTTTCTGGCCCTACAATAAAACAATTGGGGAGATTTGAAGACATTTTATCAATAACAGACCTAATTATAAAACATCCAACCAAGCAAATCTAATATTGAGCTTGCTAGAGGCAGCTTATTTTTGACGGAGGAATTGTTTTCATACACTATTTATTTAGATTACGGAGACTCTGTGGAAATTTTTATTTTTATTAGAAGTCGTCAACAAAGGGGAGACCCCACTTGACTTTCAAAACTGGAAATGTCTTCTACGTTGTAAACCAGCCTTTCCTTCTAATCATCAAACCTAACAGTTGATTAGTTTCTCTAATTCAGTAGGTCACTCAATTAGTTATGGTAAAACACTGTAATACCTTATATTTGGTTATGGACAGATCAAGTAAAGAAGTATCTAAAGTTGACTTTCAATCTATATTTGAATATTTCCAAGTTCAAACCTCCTCTTTTGCCATACTCCAGCAACTGACTATCCATCTGAAGCTAAGTGACAACTGATTACATACAGAACAAGCAAAGCTTTTGCCATACAACTCCAGCAAGTGACTATCCATCTGAAGCAAAGTGACAACTGATTACATACACAACAAGCTATGGATTACATATAACACTGGATTAGAGTATAGTATAACCCTGAGATCATCGACCATATCACAGTTTCAACCACTTTGGCTTAATTTTATTCTTATCAGCAGCAGGCTTTTGATCTGGTACTGAAGGAGGGGGATTGGTTGTTGGAGATTCATCTCTGCTAGGTTCACCAGGCTCCATCTTCTCTATCATAGAATCCAATCCTTGCAAAGACATGACCTCTTCTTGAAGATAGGATCCTGATGCTGCAGCACCATCATCACCTGTGAATAGGTGAAGATCAATTTCACTAATAACATGATTAAGAGCCATGAGAGCGTAACCGAAAGAACACAACTCCAAAAACCAAATTAGAAATATAGTCAGTAGAAGATTCATTAAACCTGGGGCATATATACACAACAACAACAACAACAACAACAACAAAAAAAAAAAAAAAAAGAGCAGAAGAACATTCAGTAGTAAATATTTAATGGGGTAATGTTGGGGTATGGGTACTTTGTGCATATCCTTCAAAATTACATATTCATAAAAAAAACAAATGACTGTATCCACATGAAAATTATACCTGAACATATGCCGTAGCCAAGTCCATGAATCATAAGAAAGGAACAAATGAAGAACTAAATGTTTATTTAAAACCACATTCTCTTCTAGGGTTTCCCAAGAGCACAAATCCCAGGCATGCAACATATAGCAAATCCTCCTCCCACAAACCCAGAGAAGGGAGAAGAAAGAGAGATGATAACCTCAACGGTCATACAACCTAAAACCATTTGCATGCAACAACTCCAACCTACCATTATAACTGAACAACAAACTTCTCCTGCTTCATTATTCCTGTACATTAAAACCAGCAAATATAAACTCAATTTTGGTGAAAAGAGAATCTCCTCCATAATGTGGAAAAAGAGTCCAATTGAAGTGTCACAGTATAGCCACGCCTCACATTCCTAGACACTCTCCAATGCTTGCTTCTACGAACTGTCCTCTTGATAGAGACCAAGTTCAGCCTCTAGGAAAATAGTCATTGCCGTCGAGTTAGCACTTGCACTTAACGTTTACATAGCTTAACCAAGCATGGCAACCTTATGTGCTTATTGTGTACTCAAGTTTTTGGAAATAAGAAAGCAAGCTAAAAGCCTGAAGACACAAGGGAAGCTCAAAGACCAAGTTCAGCCTCTCAGAAAACTGTCGCCACCTTAGAGCTAGCTCTTGCACTTAACGCTGGTGTAGCTTGAACAAGCATCACGACCTTATGTGCTTATTGTATAATAAAGGTTTTGGAAATAAGAAAGCATGATAAAAGCCTAAAGACCCAAGACAAGCTCAATGACAAACAAAGATTGTTAGGAGGAACTTATTTTGCTGTTCTCTCAAAGGGTTGTTTACTTGATCGCAAATGAATGTGAGCACACATCGGTCTCTAGCCTCCTATGTCCAAATGGACAACCACTATCCAGCACGGTAAGTGCCTGCTGGCGCACGGATAAAGCAAAAAATTGTGGTGTCTTACATATATTCACAGGTTAATACATATACCCACATGGATGTTTTACCAATCATCCATAAGATAAGAAACGACTTAAATAAGTAGGAGAAAAGGGCATGTACATGAGCATCTAGGGAGTTGGGTGATGGAGACCTTTTTTCCCGGATTAGTACAACTATTATTGATGAAAACAGGGTGCTTGTATCAATATTACGACTGACGGCTTTCACAGGATTCCAGATATGAAGAGATATGCCATAGCAGGTTATTGATTAACAAATATAAACCTTCCCTCTAAAAAAGCAAGGACTGAGGTCAAGGAGAAAGATTCTCTTGAGCTAAAGGTACTTTAGCCCCTCACACCTCCCTGTTGTAAGGTTTTCTTAGAAGGATCACCAAAAATATTCAACATCATTAAGTCACCACTGAAGTATATTAAGTATGCAAGTCATTACAGGTACAATTCCCAAATATGTAACAGAGGTTTCAAAGAATTAAAGTTACAAAAGAGCGGAGAATTCAGACAGTTAACAGTTTGCACTAACCTTTGGGTAGATCGTAAGAGAAATAAACAACAGCACCAGGAATAAATCCAGCAGAATAGAAATCCTGAGAAAAATCTTTTATTTGCTTCTTAGGAGGAGTGGTATCTGAAATAACGGACAAGCATTAAATCTTCAGCAACACTATTCTTATAAACTGCGCTCTTGCGAGTAAAATATAGGAAAAAGTAAAATGTAGCAAATGTTTAGAATAATCTTACAGATATAGAAAGGCAGTTCAGGGCGAGCAATCACTTTCACAAGAAGGTCAAGTAAGCTCTTGATTGTCTCTGACGGATGAAATGTGGCCTCCAATATATAATTATCCGGGAAGCGTACTCTGATTACAGCCTGAACAACACAGACCAACACGTGATATAAAAACCAATAATGTCAAATGCAAAGACGTCGAAAAGTGTCAAGGTCCCCTGGGACTTTAAGCGCAAAGCTGCAATCAAAGCCAACACCACGAAGTAAGGTGCAGATAAAGAAACAAATAAGATAACATATGTATCATGAAGAAAACTCAGAACACGGACAAGAAGTTGTATGGGCCAAGAAATTTGAAAAAACTGCAATTGAGTGAACATATATATGGATAAAAAGTCATGTCAATTAGGTTCAGAATTCATTTTCAACATCTAATTCGGATGTAACTTGTTGTTTTTAAGTTTCAATTAATCTTTCTAACTAGTTTTCTTCAGCAAAATTTAAAATTTTCTCTTCATAATCACTGACCATTTATTCACAATATTTTCTAAGCCATTAAAGTAGCATTTCATCAGCTGCATTTATTTTTTATTATCGCCCTCTCCAAGATAGATCCCACAGTGAGGAGCACGCTTTAGAGCCTTATTTAGGCACTAAAGAACTGTCCAAGTAAGATGAAACTTTCAGCCTCACCTGCTCAGCAACACCAACCTTCAGATGTCAAGCGTGGCTTTAACAATACTGATGAAAACTTAACTTACCAAATCTAACACCAAAAATATTCAGACTTGATACAAGTGAAAGAATCAACTGGAGAGAAGGATCGACTGAAAACCTTAGTTATCCTTGCTCTGCGCGCAGCTTCTTCTGCCTCACGAATTTTCTTCGTCTTCAAGTGCTTCTCTGTTGAAATTTTTCCCAATGCCAGTTAGAATAAGCAGCATCATAAAATAACCAAATACCTGAATACTTTTTCTGCAGATCTATAATAATAAACAAGATCCATTGAAGAAGGTAAAAATGTGGAAGACACGGTGAATATACTGCAAGGCAAAGCAAATAAGAAAAATAATAGAGTCTAGAGTTCTAGTGTAATTTGTCAATTAAATCGACTAATTGACATATTACTTTGTTCTTCTGTTAGAGGTCAGCTAGAAATCTCTCTTTAGCAAATACTTGAAGCCATTTTTAATCTGAAAGTCTACACACAAGTGTATCTTACCTTCTTTTTTAGTTCCCAAAAGTCGATAATAATCCTCCGGAGTGAACTCATAGAAGTCTTCGGGCTCCTCTGACACTGCAGAAGTGATTGAGAAAGGCCACATCAAAATAAAATGAGCATATATGAAAACAGACAATAGAATAGTGTTTAGGAAGTTGTATTAGTGATAATGTCTATATCAAGTAGGAAGTACCATTGCTGGAAACATCAGGAGGCACTGAAGAAGCTGTTGCTGTTTCAAATACACGGATTTCACGTCCAAACTTTTCTTTTGCAGCAGCAAGCTTCGCCTGAATTAACCCAATAAAACAGAAAAGTTACAATCCAAAAATAAAATAATATATATACATATATATCCATGCTTGAGTAACAGACAGAGCTTTCCATGATTTTAGCTTTTGAGGGTGTAACTGAAGTAAAGCCGCATGTATTTACACAAAGGGGAATAGGTAACTTTACTTAACAGATACTAGAACTGAATTTGGCAGCTTTTGTATGGGATTTGTTTATCATTCTTTACCTTTACAGCTGCAAGTTAGATTTTACTATAACTCATCGTCGACAGTGCTTCTGCAAGTTCAATAATTTTCAAGGAAGTTCTAATCTATGCTCTTCCCCGCTGAGCAGTTTACAACAACAACATACCCAGTGACACCTGAGCAGCTTATTATTTTATTTTTATTTGTTTCCTGTTAGATGATGGGGAGTCATGGCGCAACAGTAAAGTTATCTCCATTTGACCTATATGTCACGGGTTTAAGCCATGGTATCTACCACTGACACCTCCTTGGGGAGCGGGCCCAGCCCCCGAACCCTGCATGAACTTGGATGTTTGGTGCACCCAACTGCCCTTTTTCCCTACTAGATACAAGTCAGGCTATTACAAATGTCTCAAGCTAGTGCCTTAACAGTTTAATTCGGAAGTTTTATGGCCTACACACATCTCTACAAGCGCTTTTTTTTAAAAAAAAAGGGGTGTATTACAAATATAGAACAAAAGAAAAGTGCAACACTTACATGCCTGAATTTCAAACTTGTATGCTTGTTTTGCTCAATACAATACTAGAGAAACTGAAGAGTAGGGCATACTTTATTTGTTATTTGTGCACAAAGAGATAGACAAATGATCATATAAAATAGGAAGAAAAGTGATGTTCTAACAAATTCTCATACACAGCAACACTAAAACAAACAACGAAATGTATGTAAATGGGTTTAAAGATTAACAAGAAGCAGATACACAGCAACTTTTAAACAATGGATTGTGTATAAATGGGTTTAAGGATTAACAAGAATCAGATAATTAAAAATAAAATAAAAGAAGCAGATACACAGCAACTTTAAAACAATGGAACGTGTGTCAATGGGTTTAAAGATTCACAAGAAACGACAACCCTAAAACAATGGAATGGGTTTGAAGATTAACAAGAAGCAGCAACTCTAAAACAATGGAATGGGTTTAAAGATTAACAAGAAACAGCAACTCTAAAACAATGGAATGTGTGTAAATGGGTTTCAAGATTAACAAGAAACAGCAACTCTAAAACAATGAAATGGGTTTAAAGATTAACAAGAAAGAACAACCCTAAAACAATGGAATAGGTTTGAAGATTAACAAGAAGCAGCAACTCTAAAACAATGGAATGGGTTTAAAGATTAACAAGAAACAGCAACTCTAAAACAATGGAATGGGTTTAAAGATTAACAAGAAACAACAACTCTACAAAAATGGAATGGGTATAAAGATTAACAAGAAACAGCAACTCTAAAACAATGGAATGGGTATAAAGATTAACAAGAAACAACAACTCTAAAACAATGGAATGTATGTAAACAAGAAGCAGATACAACTGGCGCCTTTCTTGTGTTCAGATTTTTCCTGGAAATATTGCTTCAACTGGACTAAGTCTCTATACAAACTTCTTTCTACAAGATTCTAAATAAAGAAAACCAAGAAAATAGAAAACAAGATGGCTTTTCCCACCATGAATCAACCATAGAAACAACATGCGAACTGATCTGAATACACCAATCACTCACATAAAAAGGGGGTAAGTGGTACAAACAAGAAGTTCAATCGAACCGGTATCTTGAAAGAAGAAAAGAAAGATGAGATTGAATGAATACCTTAGCTGATTCCAACTCCATTGGATCAACGGCGGTGAATCTCTGGCGCTTTGTAGCTGATGCAGAATCAACTATCATTACCCACACAAGCAAACAAGAATTCGCCTCTGCCCTCTTTCCTTTCTTGAGTCTACAGTTTTATATTTCTACTTCTCTTTTCCGGATTCCGGGTGGGGCTTAAATAATAAATCCGAATACGGGATATGGGCTAATGGGCTAATGGGCTTTAATTATATAAGTCCGGCCCAAATTCATTCTTGTCGAATTGGCGTACAAAGCACGGGATCTTTGCAAAACAATTAACAACCTTTATGTTTCAAGTCAATATATATATTATATACCTTTTCCAATTAGGCTGAATGGCTATCTAATTAATTTCTCTAAAAGGAAAAAAGTAATGGTCCACAAATAGTTTATATGTCATTTTTAGAATTTTTCTCCGTTTAAAAAATTTAAACAAAAAAATAAATAAATTTACATATTTAGAATAATAGAAAATTACACTTTCATAAACTATGTTAAACAAACGTCATTTTAGTATAATATACATCTTATATACTTTGTTAAGTTTTGCACCCTTCTTATCAAGTTAATATATACTACATTATTTACAAGCTATACCAGTGAACCATAAATTTAATATTACTTTTATTTTTCTATCTTGTTAAATTGTTCCATGTCCAATCGAATTGGCAAATCTTATACGTGTTATTCAATTATTCATAATTTTTTCAAACTAAATATAATATTCATAGTAACTACTTGATTATATTATTTATCAAAATGAGAAAAATCTAATTATTCTAACTATTTTCAAATTAATTAAAGGGTAATGCTAAATGGTCAGAAAATTTGGCCAGAAATTTAAAATAACTATAATATTTTTTTTATTTTAAAATAAACTGATCTTTTTTCCATTTTTTAGTTAACAGATATTAAAGTTAGAAGGATAAAAATATATAAAAAGATAAAATAACATAGGTAAAATACCATTCTGGCCAAAAAGACTTTTCCTTAATTAAATATGATAAGTATTACTAGCATTTATTAGTTATTACCTTCACAAAAGGTGAGCACAATAAGGCTTTGAAACTTGAAAACACTATTATTCACAAAGATATTCATAACGAATGATGAGGATGAAAAAGAAAAAATTTAAGATGTAAAATTATTATAAATTAAATATATTTTTCTTGTTCTTTTGAATATGTGAAATAAAATTTTAAAAATTATTCAAACTAATTGAAAAAATTATACCACACATTTATTATACATTGCAATATTCTAAGCGCCAAAAAAAAAAAGACATCTTGAAAAATTTAAAATAAATCAAATTCGCCTCTAATATATGTGAATGGTTTAGTCACATCGACATTACTTTATTGGAAACAGAATAAAAGCGAAATTAATATAGGTTTCCTTACCATTTGTTGATAATTATTTTGCCATGTCATCCTTAGGCAGTAATTAAATTTAACTCAAACTAAAATAGAGGTAAAGGAACCCCCGTCAAATTTCATTGCTAAACTAAGCTTTGCTTTCAAGTTTAAAAGAGTTTTTATGTATTTACTCATTTATTTATTATGTCAAATATAAAATAAAAACACATGTATCAGTGTTTTTAAATGCGGATGCGTGAGTTAAGACGTTTTATACAGTATATGGTGAGACGTAAGTCCCGAGACACGGGACGTAAGTCTTATGGAACTGCGGCCCATGATCTCATGTATATTCAATTTTATAATTTTATTACTAAGAAGATAAGCAAAAGTAAAACTCTTAATTATCTTACTAATAATAACCGATAATATATAAAAAAATATTATGATTTTTATTTGAGAAATGTATTAATAACCAATAATGAAGAAAAAAAGTATTACAACAACTATTTGAGAAATATCATTACACCAATAATAATAAAAAATAATTTCAAGCAAAAAAAAAGGTTCAAAAATAAAATAATAATAAAAAAGTCCGGGGCGTACGTTTTTATGTCCAGGGCATATGGGTTTTATGCTTGGAGCTTACGTCCCAAATTCTAGGACTTACGCCCTATGAATCTACATCTTTAATTTACAGCCCGATGCGTTTTTGGTACGCCCCGCCTCAAAACTCGCTCGGGTCTTTAAAAACACTGACATGTATTATTAATACAAAAACAAATAAATCAATATTATTCAATTATCATCTCATTAAAAGATATGATGCATTGAAACTGTTCCTATACAACACAAATTTTAGATTAATTAAACTTCAATATATTAAATACCGAATAAAAAAAAATTCGTAGGCAAAACCAAAAAATGGGCAAAGCAGAGATGACGAAAATCGCATTGGCCGGCAAGCGCAGAATAATTGCTCATGGTTTCAGCGGCGCACGTTAGAGACATCCCTCCCACGAATTTCAAAATTCTCTTCAATCGGCAAAAAACGCGAGTACTTCCTTTTTAATCCAACCCGACCCCACCACAAAGAATCAGATATTTAAAAATGTACCCCAAATTTTAAATCCAACAACCAGGCCCTAATGTTAAATTGACTAATCTATAAGGGCTTCTCGTTTGAAAATTTACTTAATTATTATACATTCAAATCGGAAATCCAAAAGACAGAGACGAGACGGAGAGTTGAAGCAAAATTGGGTGAGGAAAATAGCGAAAGAAAGAGTGGAATGACGATGGACCGAGAGAAGGAGAGAGAGGTTGAGTTGGAAAGTGCAATGTACACCAACTGTTTGTTACTAGGGTTGGATCCATCCATCATCGGAATCGGAGCCGGAAACGGCACACCTCGCGTCGGACTTTTTCGTCATTCGAACCCTAAATTGGGCGAACAGCTTCTCTACTTTATATTATCTTCTCTTAGAGGTCCTACTCAATCCGCTAAGGTAATTGCTACTTTTCGACCTATCAATATGAACTTCTTAGCTCACCTGTGATTCAGGCTTATACTTTCTCTGTTTCCATTGGATGTTTTTGTTTTGTTTTCTCACTGCAAGATCTTTTCAGGATTTCGATAAGGTCTGGCCAATTTTTGATTCCGCACAATCTCGCGATTTTCGTAAGGTAATTATATACATGATTTTTCTTAAGCGGATAGGTCTTTTCACTCTGAATAATTGAACTAGATACACACAATCTGTATAGATTCGTCTAGAGTTGGTCTTCTTCTAGTGAAAGCTTACTTATTTATTTATTTTTGGAAATCTTAGGTTGTACAAGGGATTATAAGTGAGCTGGAATCTCAAGGGGCACTGCCTAGAAGTAATTCGAGGGTCTCATCTCTTGCCACATGCTGTGGACCTAGGTTGGCTCATTGATAGCAGTTCAATTCATTTACCGCTCTGGTTGTGGTTCATTTTAATTATTTGGAGCTATCATTTGATTTTTCTGTATCCTGGTATTATTTCTTTTCTCCCTGTTTTGTGTGTTGCAAATGGTAGTCCAGTGCAAGTTGATTCAACTCAGCAAGCAATTTGATCAGTGGTCAGTAATTGCATTATTGAAAATAGTTTTCCTACAGATACCATAGCTTCTGTAAGGGAGTAAATAAAATTTTGAAGTTCGAATTGCGCTAGGGTCATTAGCAAGTTCTTGCACCTGTGTCGCACTGAAATGCCCTCATTCCAGCCCATCCTAATTAATTGTATTAATGAACGAGTGTTAATGAATTTTCTGGTGCCTTTGTCTAATTATTGAATTTCACAAAACTTTTGGAGCGGGAAATGATTCCTCATGTGAGTGGTAGAGCTAGATAGTAGATACTACCTGCTTCGTTTTCCGTTAACATACTCATATAAGTTTGATTCATACCCTTTAAGGTGAAGTTTGCATGCTGATGTGTCAAGAGTAAACATTATAGCCACTATATTACTTAATATTCATTATATATTTCACATGTTTACTGCAGGTTTGTTGAACTTCTATGGCAACTTTCATTGCATGCTTTGAGGGAGGTTCATAGGCGAATGTTTGCTGCTGATGTTGTTTCTAACCCCTTGCCTGCATCATTAACAGATGTAGCTTTCTCACATGCAGCCACACTACTTCCTGTAACCAAGGTCTCTCTTCTGATTCCTTCCATCCGCTAGGCTTTTAAACAGACACATTTTTTATATCAGGGGTTCTTGTGACCTTGAGTCTAACAGCTTTATCACCCGAAGCCAAGGTTTTTAGTTTTATGCATATTTTAGATGCAAGGCAGCATATGATATGACTTGATTTTCTTTCCTAATGTGGAAGCTATTACTTGTATCACATTGGCTAAGTAGCTTACCAGTAGTCTGTGCTTAGGCATTGATTGTTTTCTTTGCTAGTCTCGAAGCTTCAATTCATATGTATTGTAGACACTATCACGATTCACATGAGAATTATTTCTAGTGGATGGATCTAATTGCTGCTTCTATGTGAATAGGCTAGGATTGCTCTTGAAAGAAGGAGGTTTTTGAGTAATGCAGAAACAGCAGTTCGTAGACAGGCCATGTGGTCTAATTTAGCTCATGAATTGACAGCTGAATTTCGAGGCCTTTGTGCTGAAGAGGTGAAAGAAAATCTTGTCACCTTTCTTTGAGGACTTGGAGTTGGATTCTTATCCCCTTATTCACAGCGGTAAATAAATGTTTCTGAGGATCATCTTTGATCATCTTTGATCTTCTTTGTCTCAGGCTTATTTGCAGCAAGAACTGGAAAAGCTGCAGGATGTGAGAAATAAAGTAAAGCTGGAAGGTGAACTGTGGGATGAACTTGTATCAAGCTCAAGTCAGAACTCACACATGGTTCAAAGAGCTACCCGTTTGTGGGACTCTTTGCTGTCTCGCAAGAGTGCGTTCAATCAGTATCTCACTTGTCAATTATATCCTAATAATACTATGCTATTAGCGTGCTTTTGCAGAGTGCTTCTCTCACTGATCTTGCAATTACTGTACTAGAGTTTTGTATACCTGGCACTTACTTGTATTATGTATATATTTATACAGATCAACATGAAATTCTCGCCTCTGGCCCGATAGAAGATCTTATTGCTCATCGTGAGCATAGGTATGATCACTTTCCATTTTTTCTTGGGTTTTAAAACCTGGCCTTGCCTTCATACTGTTTTTTTTTTTTTAATCATTTAGGTATCGCATCTCTGGTTCAGCTTTGCTCACAGCTATGGATCAAAGCTCTGTAGCTCCACCACCTGATTTGGCTTCTTCACATCAAGCTGAAAGATCACAAGCAGATGTGAATAGAGAAAAACATGCAAAGAGTTCAGATTCTTCTCATATTCAAGTAGACGATAACACATTTTCTCGAGTTGATGAGAGAATTGCAAGAAGCCATCCTACTGTTGATATAGCAGAAGTTTTGAGGCGTTGGACACATGCCCTACAACGTGTTCATAAGCAATCCCTTCAACTGGTATGATGATTCCTTTGACTCAAGATTCTACAAGTCTTGTCAGAACCCTTTTTTTTCTCTCTCCATGAATTTCAAGCTTAAAATATCGCCGGGCAGTTTACATAAATGTTTGGAACAGTTTTCTTGTTATGTGGATTCAAGTGGTCCAGGTGAAGCAAAACATTTATAGGGTGGGCCTAAATATGGTGCAAGGACTTTCTACATCTACTGTTTTGCGATGTCATCGAGCACCATGTCTGCTCCTATTTTGGACTTTACAAGTAGTTAATAGGAGAATCTAAATGTATTAAACAATGGAATACACGGGTTTACACCTGTTTTTACACTTTGGAATTTTTTTAACAGTTTGAATCTGTCTTTGATTTTAATTTCATGCTCTCTTTCTGGTACCACTACTTTTTGCAGGCAAAAGCAAATGATGGAGAGGGTCCAGAGCTTTTGAGGAGTTCACATGATGGTGGTACTGGTGGTCATGCAGAGTCCTTGGCTGCAACCCTTGCCGAACACAAGCAGCACCTAGCAAGTATACAGGTCTGATATTCAGTCTAATTTGGTTGCACTTATGAACTATTATACATGGACTCTGGTGAGAGTATTATTATCGATGCATATAATTCAAAGAAAGCAAGGTAGTTGTTAAGCATCCAGGTGTGGCCTAGTGGTCAATGAAATGGGTTGAGAACCATGAGGTTTCATGTTCAAATCCCAACAAAGACAAAAAAACACTATGTGATTTCTTCCTGGCATTCTCATATAACTAAATTATTGAAAATATTACAATTATTCTGTTGAAAGTTTGTGATGTAAATTCATTGATCTCTAGGTGCTCATAAATCAACTGAAGGAAGTTGCTCCATCCATACAGAATTCAATTTTAGAACTTACAGAAGAAGTTAGTAGTATTTCGTCCAATTCTTCTAGAACAGCCAATTTTCAGGGTAGATCACATTCACCGGTCCAAGCACAGAGCAGTGAGAGAACATTGGTAATGTTTTGTGAAGCATTTTGTGGGACTTCCTTTTACCTTTTTGAAACAATAGAAAAACCTAAACTACATATATTCTACAGGAACACAGCGATGATGAGGTAGCTGAGATGAGCTCAAGATTGTCATCCATGCAATTTGAAAAGACATCAGCCAGTCCCACTACGTTGAAGCTCCCACCTTTGTTTAGTGTGACACCTAATTCTTCAGGAAAAGGTGGTGCACAGAAGCGACAGATCTCGGCCCAAACCAGCCAAATTGAAAATATGCCTGAGAGGAAGTCTCTGGATCAGCAATTTTTAAATAATTCCTTCAATAATCCGCCACAAGGTTTTTGTTCTGCCTTTTGAATGCATACATTGATTTCTTAATTGCTAGATGTATAAACTTATTATGAATTTTTGCAGATAATGATACAAGCTTTGTTCAAAATCTGAAGAGATCTGTCAGAGAAGCTGCACTTCGCTCCCAATCTTACCATCAGGGATCATCTCAAGACAGTCGTTCTGATGATAGTTCTGAGCACTACTTTGAGCCTGTCTCAGGGTTAGGGTTTTCTCAGCGTGGAGATAGGGCAAACTTGCTGAGAAGAAAAAAATTGTTTGTGTCAGAACCAGATTCTTCGTTTTTTGGAACTGGTGCACCAGATAGTCATATGAACATCAAGTCTGATGGAATACCTGACTTATTAAATGATCTGCAGTCTGTGGATGACTATGATGGTTTTCTTTCAACTATGGGTTCAAACTCTTCATTTTCGGATGCACATAGGTCATTATATGATATGGAGGAAGCTCAGGATCAAGTATTTTCACCTCCTCTGCTTATGGATGCATCATTGTTAGCAGATTCATATGAGGATTTACTTGGTATGTTTGTTCCAACCTTTTACCTAGTAGATCTATTTGACAATTTTCTTGTAGTTTTGAATCCATTTTTCTACAGTTCCCCATGCTGATCCTCTGATGCTTAAACCTTCATGCTATTTCCCTAATCCCCGAGTCCCTGAACGGTGGTTCCATGCCATAACTGATAACATGGAATGAAGATGTTTTGAAATTATTTCCTAATCTGGACATTGCGTGGTGTCTAAACATGTTCTTTGTTAAATTCTTTCTGGATAAATAACCCTCTTTGGTCTCTTCCCTTTGAGAGAGAGCTTTGTCGAGAATGAGTCGCATTTTATTGCTCTCTTCACAGTGCATATTTATTTAGGCTGTTCTTATTTGTGTGGAAGTCTTAAATCTTCGTTCTTCTTGGAGATCCATGCTTTGTTCTTTGCTCTTGATCCACAAAGGCAACTTGTTTGTCAAAGTAGAAAAATCATTAGCAATACCATATGCATTTTTGACAAGCTTCTGGTTCCTCATTGATACTTACTATTGAAACGGAACCGGTTTGTTTTTGTACCTGTTAGTAAAATCCCTTTGTAGGACCCATCACCATTTGCTTATGATATCTTCCGCAATGCCTTCTTTATTGCTCTACCAGGCTATCGATAATAATGATCTAATAGAAGTCGTACTATTGCAGCACCATTGTCAGAAACTGAAACTGCTTTGATGGATCATTGAGATCAAACATTGGGTAATGTTGCTGCTCGGCTTTGAAGAGATTGCTTGGAAGGAAGCTTGTACTGCCAGCCTTTCTGTTGTTGGAATACCCTCCTCGTGCTAACTTCCGTTTGATTGTGTGATTTCTTGTATTTTTCATGCTTCAAGTGTCTCAGCCTTTATCTTTTGCATTTCATTTGACTTGGAAGAGCAGAGGGAACTGATCATCAGAACATTGCTCAGTAAGCGTGACCATGGCCGAGCCAAGATTTTGATGTGCTTACCCTGGTCCTGTCAATGTGAGCTTGTTCTTCTGCAGGAGATTGGCAGGACTGCTTCAGACAGTTGTGGGCTGTATGGGTAAAGAAATTTTATCTTGCTCCTGATTGATTTCTTTTTTTATTTACTCTGTAACAATTCGATGTAAGGGGAGCCTTGGAGTAACGGTATAGTTGGTTCCATGCTGGTTCGAGCCCATTGATGCTTGCATCAGGATAGACCGCATACATTATATTCCCTTGGATCCCCAAGTCCCGTGTGATCACAGAATACATCGTACACTGTGCTGTCCTTTCTTCTGTAACACAATTCAATGGATACGGTTGAAGAAGTAATTTATCTGTTCGTTTGTTCTATAATATGGTATATATCTATTCAATTGTTGTTGTGCTTATTTTACCTAGATCTTTTTTACGAAAAGAATCTCTCATCATTTAATGTTTATTTAACTTAAATATGTTTTTCCATACGAATCTCTCTAAAGAGTGATTTTTTTTTTTGTAGAGATATGTTTTGGATATTGACATGTTGATTTTGAGAGGTTGGGCCCCGTATAGTCGGTCAGTAATTTTGTGGATAAGACAGTAACTTCCACCGACTTTCCATGTGTAGATCCCTTTCTCTATCTGGTCATTATCTTCAATGAATTGCTTAATTCCTTGTGATAGGTTCCACTTTCATTTCTTATATTAGCACAAAGTCAGACTGATATGATGACATTATGGGAAGAAATAGAGTGTCTCCACTTTACAAAATGATTGAAAGCAAGAAACATATACTGATATAGTTGCAAGTTGAAACCCATGGAGGAAAATGTTCAAGCCTGAACAAAGTAACAGTTGGATGTTATGACTGGATAGATTCAGATTATATCTTTTAACCTTTTATTCAAACCGAAAAAGTTTTTATTTTATCATTGGTTTGGGTTATCAAATTAATGGTTTAGGTATGATTTAGAATTATATAGTACATAAAAGCTATAACACTTTTTTTTTTTGGTTTCAATTTTATACCAGATAAATCAATTAATTGATAACCCGATCAATATAACCAATGGATAATCGGTAAGATGAATCAAATTAATTGATATTTTATTAGTTCGGTAGCAATTGATAATCGACTCAACAGGATTCCGGACAAAAACGATTTATCTATTTTATCACTAATCGTTAGAATTCAAAGGCTTATTATAATTGAAATTTTGATGATATTACCAGACTTTTAAGCTAATAATAACTTGTAAGTGGGACAAACACAAAGACGCGATCCATCCACTTTCTTTTTGTGCTTTGAAATCTCATATTTAACCCCGATGACTTACTTGTAGTTGTACCTTTTCAAAGTCTGAGAAGGCGAGATTTGTCAAAATACAAAGGCAAATGTCCAAATCTGGAGAAACCCAAAGGTGAGAATAATTACGACAGGTGGTTTTGAAGAAAAAAAGAATATGACAATAAAATGACTCTTTCCAATTCCAAGTTCTCAAGAATCAATTTAGAACTTTTGCTATGTTGGATATTTCATCTTGCAATCTTCTTTTTCTACCTTGATGTAATTATTTTTGTTTTTTATTGTAAAAAAATAATTATATTAACTTTATAAATCTTTTGTTTGATTAAACTTAGGTTTGTTATAATTATATTTTATACTAAAAATATATATAAAGCATTTTAATTTTTTAAGTTTTATAATTAAATTATAATATATTACTCCGATAGAAAAAATGAATACTTGATAGTTAATTTAATATTTTTGATAGAGAAATCTTTATAGCTTAGTTGATTGACTACTTAGAGTTTGATTCCCCACATTCTAATCCCCTTCTCATTTTCTCTACCCTAATATTCAAAAATATAAATAAATTATATTTTAATAATTAATTAGTTATGATTTCGATATGAAACTCAAAAAATTGAGAATGTGATTTTTGCCTTGCTCTACTTACTATGATCATATGCTCTAATTATTATAATCTATGAAGAAAGAAAACAAGGTAATTATTATGATTATAAATCTAAGAAGAAAGATAACAAGGTAAAGGAAGGAAAATTAGAGAGAAAATGGGAAGCAAAAATCAAAGGGAAAAAAAAGAAGAATAATTGTAGCTAGCCAAACACATCCTGAGCATCAAAAACAACAACCAGAGATTGGTTTTGTCTAATCCATCACACCCCTTTTCCTACCTTTCCTCAGTTGGGGATGTTTTTAGATTTCGATCACTGAACCCCAACTCTCTAAAGTTTCAATCTTTTCATCACTCAAAATTATAGTATTAATGTAAGCATTAACAACTCATTTTATATCTGAGTGCTATTTTTTTAATCTTTATTGACTCACTTTTTTGTGATTCTTGGAAGGGATGTTATCTGGGTTCTGTACATCATTTGCCCAGATCTTAATATTCTTTGACCTAGCTGAACATCCCCGAGTCTTTGTGGACCTCAGCTAAAAAGAAGAACGAAGGTTTAATGCAACTTTCCCATTCTTTTTCTGGTTGACAGCTAGCATGGATAGGTACGATTTTTCAGTTTCTGATTCAGATTATTTGATGCTTGTTTGTTTATTAAAATAATTTTCTGCATCTGGGTTTTGCCTTTTGCACTATTTAATTCACCAAGAATACACCTTTTTTATTGTTAAGCGGAAGTGCACACAGAACTCTCTTAGTATGGAGTTGTTTATAATACAAATTACTTACTTTATCAAGTGAAAAAAAAGAAAAGGGATTAGGTCACAAGTGTTGATCTTTTTAGCTCTTTTCTCCATGATGAAAAAGAAGTTTGAACTTTTCTAGATTTCTGGGATTTCTTCATTTTACTTGCCTTTTTGTTACTGTTTTTCAGATGAAAAAGAGTTTTACTCGTCTAGACAGGTACGTCTGTGGTTTCATTTGTGTATTGGTTTAGGGGGTGGCAGATAAGGATTTGGGGTGGATGAGATCCGCACTGGCTTGCTAACAATTGATTTTGCTGTTTAGACCTTTCAGATTGATGAAAGTTCTGTTTTGAGAGTGTTTCAATCAGTAAAACATTACGACCAGAAGATCATATTTTCAAGTGATGATCAAACAGATACTTAATAGGCTCCCTAGAAAGCCTTCCAAGTCAGCAGAAAATCGTGATGGAGGAAGCTCTGCATCACCGTCAACTGCTTCAACTAGTTCTAGAAGCAGTGATTTGTCTACTGGAAATTCAAGTGCCACTACTGTTTCAGGAGTCACTTCTTCGACTCTGGGACCGAATCATGGAAATAGGCTACCGCAGGCAGCAAATGCTAAGGTGAATGGAAGTGCAGCAGTTTTTCCATGTGAGACCTTGCCTAGTTTTAAAGATGTACCAACTGCTGAGAAGCAAAACTTATTCATAAAAAAACTGAACTTGTGCTGTGTATTATTTGACTTTACTGACCCAACAAAACACTTGAAAGAAAAAGACATCAAGCGGCAGACATTAGTGGAGCTTGTTGATTATCTTAGTTCTGTGAATGGAAAATTCACAGAAACTGTCATTCAAGAAATAGTTAAAATGGTGTCTTCAAATCTGTTCAGGCCTCTTACTCCTCAACCTCGTGAAAACAAAGTATTGGAAGCTTTTGACTTAGAAGATGACGAACCCTTGATGGATCCTGCATGGCCACATCTGCAAATTGTGTATGAGTTCTTTCTCAGATTTGTGGCATCGCCGGAGACAGATGCAAAATTGTCTAAGCGATACGTTGATCACTCTTTTGTTCTAAGGTTATTAGATCTCTTTGATTCAGAAGATCCAAGAGAAAGGGAGTTCTTGAAGACGGTTCTGCACCGCATATATGGAAAATTCATGGTGCACCGCCCTTTCATTAGGAAATCAATCAACAATATATTTTACCGGTTTATCTTTGAAACTGAGAAGCATAATGGAATAGCAGAACTTTTAGAAATTTTGGGCAGTATAATCAATGGATTTGCACTTCCACTGAAGGAAGAGCACAAGTTGTTCCTTGTTCGAGCTCTTATTCCACTTCATAAACCAAAGTGCGTACACATGTATCATCAGCAGTTATCTTACTGCATAACACAATTTGTGGAGAAGGACTGCAAGCTCGCTGATACTGTCATAAGAGGTTTGTTGAAATATTGGCCTATCACAAACAGTTCCAAGGAAGTAGTGTTCTTAGGTGAGCTGGAGGAGGTTCTAGAAGCAACTCAGCCTCCAGAATTCCAGCGTTGTATGGTGCCTTTGTTTCATCAGATCAGTCGTTGTTTGAGCAGCTCGCACTTTCAGGTGAGTAGTTCTAGTTATTTGGTATTTTATTTCTTTTCCTTTGCTGTTTGCGTTGCTAAACATCTATGATCAGGTTTAGGTCGAAACAGGAATATGGTGTAAAGTCCATTTGCTGTTTCTTTCATTTTTGTTCTTTTGGGACAAAGTAATAAGTTAATTGATGTTAGCTGGAAAACTTGGATATATAAAGTGGCATACAAAAGAGTAGGGGACCCATTGAAAAACGTGGTTCTCTAAGAATTGCATCCAATCATCTACACTTACAGGGACACGATAAGTGCACCGAAAATTCACCAAGAACAAAAGCCAAGCCCTTAACTTCGCAAAGTCATTTTAAATACCTTCAAATGTTCATTTCTATTCTTCTTTCTCCAAAGTATTATTGCAAGGTCCAAAGTAGCTGCATCCCATGCTCAGCATCTTCTTCTCTTTCTTCTGAAGTCTATTCTGCACTTCGCCATTAACTATAATCAGCGTTGACGGCTATATACCAAGCTGATGCGCATGGCAGTGCACTAGTGAGTGATCTACATCCTTGCTTGACCATACGCACAAAGTACCAGTTTACATAATACAACTTCCTTTTTCTCAGTTTTTTCAGCCATTACCTTACTTCTAACCAAGTGAACTGAGTATCTTTTCTGACGCGCTGAGAATCTAAAATGACAGGTGTAAACCCCCTGCATCGTCTCTTTTTAAGTAACCTGCAGTAGTAGGACTTCTTACAGAACACTTCATTCCCTCTTCACTTCCATTTCCACGTGGCCTGTTCCTACCGTTCATGTTTACGCTTTTGTAGTATGCCATTATGTTTTGGGATATCCTATCTCCACATCTTGTAGAGTTATTCTGAGCCTCTTATGCTAATAAGCTCTGCTCTTGTGTCCTGTAGACATGATGAATCGTCATATCCTTCTAACTCAATGTGTTGTGTATGATCTGAAAGGCAACGCTCAAAGTATCATTGCATACTACTTGCGCCTCTAAAAACTGATCCTATTTTCGTTCCCAACAGTAAAAATGATGTTGTCGCTAAACTCTTCTCTCCCTCTATGTTGTTCCACATTCATAGGCCCTTTATGTGTGCCTCTCTTGAATGCAATCACTCTCCTACAAAGCCTTTACCTCACTGTCTAACCTCCAAGGCCGCCTTATTGGAGATGTGACCACCTCCCAGTTCATTATATGAAATTTTATTCCATTGTCTGTATAACATTAGCCTTTTCAACCTTTTGGTGACACTAGCCGGCACATGCATGCAAGACATGTTATATGTATGGATGCTTGACAGAGTGTTGTTGATCAATGCCTCCTTGAATCAAAAGCAATGATATTGTTATCTTCCATCATTGAACCTCGACGTCATTGGCATTTTCTTCCTTCCCATTTTAGGGTCAAAGAAAAATCACTATTACCCATTTTGGCTGTTTCTACCATTGTTTATTCCTGGCATCAGTTAGATACACATCGAGAGATATGTATTTTCAGCGGACAGATTTTTCATTTAGAGTGGCCGAGTATATCATCCTTTGATCTTTAACCGATTTACTCCATTCATTGATATAGATCAAACTAACTAACAGGTGTGGATATTTTCAAGTTGTGTTGAGAGCAGCTCAGATGCCAAAAGATCAATGAGAAATATCAAGTTGAAGATGAATGATTTTCCCTTCATTAAATCTAGTGCAAACTTTATTTTGCATCAAGTTTGTACTTTGAATGAAGCTTGTTGAGGTTTGAGATTGATGTAAAAAATTGCCATAATCCTGGTTTTCGAAACAACTTGCTTTGTTGTGAGGTCTTACTGTTGAAATTTGCTTTCAGTTATTGCAGTAAATTTTAGCATAATAAGTTGCCTAGATATAGAATGAAATCGAAATTTGAATTTCTATTAGGTTGTTTTAGTTGTTGAGATTACTTAGCCTTTTTGAATTTTTTTATGCTGATTATGTTTTCAAGTTGGCTAATTAAAGCCCTTCTATGGTTAATAAAATCATTGAGAGACATTTTCAACACTTTTTTGCTGCTCATCTTATAAAAAATCCAACAGTGGTTCCAGTTGAACTTTGCTCAAACAAAATGTATGGAGAATGTAAAAGGAGAATTGAGGTTCTTCAGAATCCCTTAAGTTCTTGAGCAGGAGAAAATATGCTGCTCCTTATCAGCCTAGTTAGGAATGAATAAGAGACTCTTTTTTCTATTGAACTGTATTTTCCTTCTTGTGTTTGCAACTCCCTCTTTCCAAACATACTAAAAATGAAAAGGGAAAAATCTGGATTGCCAGAGAGAGATAGTTGCTTTCAGAAGTTCACTTCTATTTGTGTGGGTCAACAAGCAGACTAAATTTGCTGCATCTTGATGGCTTTTCCTCCTGCCTGATATAATGTGCTAGTTTGCTGTTTTTCAGTTGTGCCTGATGAAACAACTTGATATAAATAACTGTACAACTTGTGATGGCACATATTGGCTAAGTTGTCATGGCTGTGAATCAAATAGAAAAACGATCAGTCAACTGAAAATAGTGTGCTTGTTTAATGGAATGAGATGGATTGGATCAATTCGGTGATGTAACATCCGCCAATGCCTTTTTTTTTTTTTTCCTTTTCTCTAACTCTCTTTAACTTTGCATCTTCAGGTGGCTGAGAGGGCCTTGTTCCTATGGAACAATGATCATGTTGAGAACCTAATCAAACAAAATCGTAAAGTTATACTGCCGATAATCTTCCCTGCCTTGGAGAAGAATGCTAGAGGCCACTGGAATCAGGCGGTGCAGAACTTGACATCAAATGTCCGTAAGATCTTCTCTGATATCGATTCTGAACTCTTTGAAGAGTGTTTGCAGAAATTCGAAGAAGATGAGGCCCAAGAAGAGGAGGTAAGGAGGAAACGTGAAATTACTTGGAAACGGTTAGAGGAGCTTGCTGGAATGAAAGCTGCAAGCAATGAGCCAGTGCTAGTTTCTCATAAGACAACGCCTCATTCACCATCTGGCTAGAGACTGAATCTTTGTTGCTGTTGCTTTTCCCTTGATCAGCTGACCAGTACGCTAATTGAGGAAGGAAACTGTGAAAAGGAGGTCACATCTCCTCATTTGTTCATATACCAAGACATCCTGAAAATTTTGATTTCCCGGGTCTCACTTTATGGTAACACAAATCGAGTTGGATACCAACTCTGTGCTAATATAAAGGCAAGGACTGTTCTTACGGAATTGCGTAACCGGAGAACCTCAAGATTTTATAGTCTGCAGTCCACGCGTGGCTCGAGTTCATTTGGTGTTTGCTTTGTTGGCGTTTCGTATGATGAGATTAGAAAAGCATCATACTTCAGGTATACGTCTAAAGTTCCTTTTAGGCTGTTGCGCTTGAATTCTCTGTACCGTCAAAATATATGCTTTGACATTGCAGCTTGGCATGAAAGTATCCCTGTAGATAATCTTGAGAATGTTCAAATTAAGTTGACAATGATTAAGTTGCAAGGCTTTAAGTAGTAGTAGTAATTCTTTTGAATTCACACACTACTTGCAATGAGTATTTTGGAACTTCCCTTTCCATGTACTGCGTATGGTCAATGTAAGAATGATGGCTGATAGCTGCTCTGAAAGATTATAACTTTCAAACTTCGGTCGCCAAACCCACAAAACTTGCAAGACATAAAGTGCCAAGGAGATTGATGGACATGTAAATGACATGCAATCTCGTATTGGCTCACAATGTTCACCGTTTTTCAATCATCATATTAATGCAGTAGTTTCAAACAAAGGGTTCAAGAAAGAAGTCCAATATGGTTTAAACATATATTTTAAAAAAAAATTTAAATCATATATAAATAATGTAATTTTCCATTGAAAGGGATTTGAATGGCCTAACCCATCGGTGGCTCCCTAAAGTTGGCACGAAGTTTCAGTTAGACTCATGTAGGATCTCGTTGTGTCATTTTGACACTTTTCGCTGATATGACACGGTGAGTGTAATACACTCAAAGTCGGCGCGTGAAGAGCTTTTTTCAGGTCAAAAAATATTTTTAAAACACTGTTCATCTTCTTCCCTCTTTCTTTGTGATTATCTCATCCACCACACACCATCAACCCACCGCCGCTGCATCATCGCCATTAATCTTATTAAAATCGAAGTAATTTTTAATTTTGAGATCTGAAAATCACCACAACCATCATCTTCTTCTCATTCTGTTTCTTTAGATCCAACAATTAAATTTCAGCGCCACGAAATAATTACTCTATTTCTTGTTCACATATTTGAATCCTCTGCACATACGAAAAATGCAAAAAAAATAATTCTTTCATTGTTAGTTATAATTGATTTTTTTAGAAGTAAAGAAGTGAAAAAATTGTGCTTTTATAAATTAATTTTTTCAATGTAATTAAATTCTTTTGAAAGTGTTTCTTGAAAGACAATAGAGTGAAAAAGGGGTTGAGGTTGGGGTGGGTGGGGTTAAAGAGGATAGACGATCTAGTGGGGGTGGAGGAGCGGTTGGGGTTGGGATGGGTGGGGTGGAGAAGACGCCTGGGTTGTTTGGGTGAAGAAGACAAGGGTAAGTTTCTTGAAAATTAGAAGTGATGAATTTCTTTTTACTTAAAAGTCATTAGTTTAGAATTATTTTCTTTGTTTAATTCGTCACTTTGACAATCGGCAAGTGTATTATACACACTTTGTATTTTTGGATGATTGTTAAAAAAATGTCAAAATGACACAACGGAACCCTACATAAGGTGTCTATAATGAACAAAACTCAGTTAAGGTGTCTAAGTAAAACTTGGTGCCAACTTTAAGGGGCCACCGATGGGTTAGACCGATTTAAATTAATCCGTTCAGTCCATCATAGCGAACAATATGCACGCAACACTAACTAGAAATAAATAGTTATTTAGAGTCGCCGACTACCTTCTCACTATAAAATATTGCTAAACTTGTTAATATTCAAGTATAATAAATGTTGTGAATGAATATAAGGAGACTATACGACTTTTATCTGATTAATAAGAAAATAAAATGTAAAAATTTACCTGCATTCAACATTTATACTAAATCCTTAATCAAGTAAAAGTTTTAGTATAGAAAGTGAATTTTTATAGTAAGAAGGTAAATTAAGATTGAGTGAGTTGGTATAAATATTAGATTTGCAATAATTTTTCTCCGAGTATATTAATTAAGTATGAGACAAATCTACGGCAGACGCCACAATTAATTAGTCCCAATTTTCTAGAAATGCCGTTTTCCCCACTTACCTAAATCCTCCATAAATTTTTGGTGTTTCGGATTCGCTATATAATTATACTGCTACTCCTACAACTGCTCCTTTTTCCTCAAATCTCAATCCATCCATCCCCCAAAACCCTAAAACTAAAATTAATTCAATTCATATCGCTAATGTTCAGATCAATTTACTCAACGAATTGTTAGATTATTAATCGCTCTGAACAAGAGGGTCTCTGGGGTTGGGGGAAGGAGACGTCAACTTTTACAGGAGGTCGGGGAGAGTGATAGCCAGAGCGGTGGAGCTAGAGGAAGGAGGAGGAGAAGGAGGGAGTTGAGGGAAATGCCAAGCGTGGCCGTGAAATTATACAGTGTTTTCTTCAAGTTTATGTTAAAGCATCGGTTGCAGAACCGAACCCAAATCCCCGCTGATGACGCCAATGCCGCAAGTTCTTTCGGCGTTACGTCACGTCCTGATGAAGAATCTACTGCAGCTTCAAATCCGCTTTTCACCGACGGCGTTGCCACCAAGGATATACATATAGATCCCACCACCTCTGTTTCTATCAGAATCTTCCTTCCAGAGACCTCCCTTGGCTCTCCTGATTCTGATTTAAGGGCACAATCTAAATCTAGGGTTAAAGCTTCCAGACCAGATTCTCTCACAGGATCCGATCTACGTAGAAGCAGCTATGGTGCTGCTACAACTGATAATGTCACCGACAATCGTAATAGAAATAGTTTCAATCATAGGAGAAATAGCTACGGAGGCAATGTGGATGATCTCGCTTTGAAATCTGAAAATGGGGTTTATAGAGGATATGCTCCCGCCGGTAAAAATTGCAGGAAGTTGCCGGTGATGTTACAATTCCATGGTGGGGGATTTGTGAGTGGGAGCAATGATTCGGTTTCAAATGATTTTTTCTGTAGAAGAATTGCAAAGCTTTGTGATGTCATTGTTTTGGCAGTTGGATACAGGTTATCACCTGAGAATAGATACCCAGCTGCATTTGAGGATGGTTTGAAAGCTCTGCATTGGCTGGCGAAGCAGGCCAATTTGGCTGAATGCAGCAAGTCATTGGGGAACAGACGTGGAGGAGCAGATGTGAAAAAATCTGATTCTCACGGACACATAGCGGATGCCTTTGGAGCATCAATGGCGGAGCCTTGGTTGGCTGCTCATGGAGATCCATCTAGGTTAGTTTGGCCCTATTGTCTTATTCCATACTTGACTTAGTTTTAGTTTTTGACGTGGAAGCATTAGATGTGATCTTTATATCTGTTTCAGTAATTGGTTCAATGAGTAATTTTGTTTGAGATTTGATCAGAAATGTGGTCACATGTATGCTGTGAAGAATGAAAAGGTAATATAGCATTATCTAATTTTGAATAATGGGGTGGAATCCATATTATTAGGTTGGACATTGCAAAACTATCCATATAAAGTAGGTGCAGTGACTAGGAAGGGTCAAGCAATATTTGAGACATAAATGCTTACTTTTGGGCCTCATGACTAGTGGAATCTTTACCTGCCAATTTTCTAGCTTTTTCTTATGATATCATGTGGTTACGAGTTGAATTCCATATAGAAACAAGTGCATTTTGTCTTGTAAATGGGTCATGTTCCTGTAGTCTTTTGAGCAATATTAGGAGTTATAATGTTAAATAGCTACTATATCCATTTTCTGGAAGGGAAAACGTTTTACTAGTAGTTTTTCCGTATGCTGATTTTCTTATAATCTACTGATTTTGTTAGGTATGACTGGCAAATTCAATTTCTGAATAGAAGTGTTCCTTTTCTTCTTTTTCCTTTTTGGGTGAAACTGTAAGTGTTTTTGATGCAGGTTTTGGTTGTCTTTCAGTACTTGTTTTAAATGATTTTTTGAATTTTTATCAGTTTGTTTCTCATAAAGATGATTTATTTGAAATTGTTGCATGATTTGATTCTATTGCGTGTTATTTCTAAATCTATTACATTGATAAAGTAAGCTTATTATGGTCTTATTCTTTTGTCATAAATGGCCATTTGTTCTCTTGGCCGTCCTAAAATTATAAGTTTAGATTGGATTATGCTTATACTGTATATGTTATATTTAAGATTTAATGCAATGAGTGGGAGTAACCCAAGTATAAACTCATCTAGAACCCTTACACAATCCATGTGGGACAATTATACAACTAAACACCTCCTCTCTCATGTAACTATATTTGTTGGTTCAAACATGGACTTGAAAGTAAAGTTACTGATCTGTTACTCCCTTCGTTTCAATTTGTTTGTCCTACTTTCCTTTCTAGTCCATTTAAAAAAGAATGACTCTTTTCTTTTTTAGCAACTCTTTAGTTTCAATTTTCTCCTCATGACATGTTTAAGACCACGTGATTAAAGGACATTGTGATACATTTGACATATCTTTAATTTAAGACCACAAGATTCAAAAGTCTTCTTTACTTTCTTTAACTCCGTGTCAAGTCAAAATAGGACAAAGAAATTGAAATGGAGGGAGTACTAATCGGAGGAATGGCCTTTACCAAATATTGGCTCTATTATCATGTAAGAAGAATTTGAGCATCCAACCCAGAACCCCAAGGCAATGGGTGGAGTAGTTCAAGACCTTTATAAGCTGCTTTGAAAGCCCTTTAACAACCTATGCAGGACAATTGTATAAAACACTTTCAAATTAACTTCTTCACTTTCTTACATTTGAAAATAAAGAGCTTCAGTCCAGATTTCCTGCAAGATGAGTTGCCTCCATGAGTATACCATGAATCTTACGTGTAGCTAAACCACAACATTTTGTTTGAAAGTTCTGCATTCCTATTACGATAATGAGATGATGTCCCCAACTTGGCATGCTTCTCTACAAAATTTTCAATATAGTATGCATATCATTTTGTTCTTAAACACACAAGCAAATTGGGTTATTTTTATAGGTGTGTTCTCCTTGGAGTGAGTTGTGGGGGAAACATAGCTGATTATGTGGCCCGGAAGGCAGTAGAAGCAGGCAACCTTTTGGACCCAGTCAAGGTGGTGGCACAGGTCTTGATGTATCCATTTTTCATTGGCAATGTTCCAACTCATTCTGAGATAAAGCTAGCTAATTCCTATTTCTATGACAAGGCGATGTGCGTACTTGCCTGGAAATTATTTTTACCTGAAGGAGAGTTTGACTTGGATCACCCTGCTGCCAACCCACTCGCCTCTGGTAGAGGAGGACCTCCATTAAAACGAATGCCCCCAACATTGACAATTATAGCAGAGCATGACTGGATGAAAGATCGGGCTATTGCTTATTCAGAGGAACTCCGGAAAGTAAATGTTGATGCTCCTGTTCTTGAATATAAGGATGCTGTTCACGAGTTTGCAACACTTGACATGCTTCTCAAGACCCCTCAGGCTCAGGCTTGTGCTGAGGATATTGCCATCTGGGTAAAGAAGCACATTTCACTCCGAGGTCACGAGTTTTCATATTGATTTGGATAGATGGTCTTGTATAGCAGCATCTCTGTGAGAAATGCTACTCGCGATTTAAGGTTTCCCATATATGCCTTATAAGTTTCATCGCACATTCTTTTTCCCTTGGGATGTTTCTTTTGTAATATAGATGTGATTGCCAGAAAAATAGGGTTTAGCTGAGTTTTGACTTTTGAGCCACAAATATCTTCTATTTGAGTTAAAAGCATTTACGTGCTATCCTTGTAAACATTTTCCCTGTATCGAGAGATTTCTTTCATTAGCAGATAATGGAAGAGATGTATTCTGCTTAGTGTTTTGCTTTATATTTTATGGCTGGATTTCAGCAGTAGTTGGCTTTAAAGAATTTTTTACAGTAGTTGTATTTAAAAGTTCTTCATGAGTCTCTATTATCAAGGAGATAGTTCTGAAGGGCAAGAGTTCAATAAGAGCAACATGCTTATTGTTTTTTTCTCCCAAATTCTTAAAGATTGGCATTCAAACATATTTTGCGTTGTCTTTGACCTTTGACAGTTGAGAAATTGTGTCCAAGAATTGGTTTCTGTTGGAGTGAACAAAGGGGATCGATGTTTCCAATGTTGTCTTTGTCAAATTGCCACATGCGTAACACCTGATTTTGAGACACTTTCGATGTCAATTTGATCAACAGTCCAAGCAATTACGTAACAAAAACGAAAGACATGAATGTTTGCATTCATTGGGAATAACGCTGTACTAAACTACTCTTCTTCTTTAAAAAAAACAAAAAGTAATCCCTCTGTCCACGCGTTTTTTAAACAAAAAATTTAGATATTAAAAAAAATTTATACGAAAAGTACTATAAATTCTAATTTTTTACATATCAATATGATGAAAAAATACATCGTAAAATATTAGTCAAAGTTATTATCGTTTGACTCTAAAAAAAAAAAATTATGACAATTAAAAGTGGACGAATGTTAGTACTCATTATCTCACCAATTTGGATGGATAAAGTAATTAAGAGGATACAAAATGGTAAAACGTCAGAAACTAATTACAAATTTGAAATACTAATAATAATACTCTTTATATATAAGTGTATCTACTGTTTCACAAATGCGTAAATCTGGAAATCAAGAAGGTATAAAATAACAAATTATAATCATTCGACTCTTTCCCTATCTTAATTGATCTCTACTTTCTATTTTCCCTCTCTCCGGATCTGACAAGATCCCATTGATGAGCTGATCTTGTTTTGTTGTACATGAAATTAATGGAAGACTACAATTAATACCTTATTGCCTTAGTTCTGTCATAAATCAGGATTTCAGATATTGCTAGTTTATGTTTATACACTGAGACGTCTCACTACGCCTTTCCTAAAATTGGGATTCATTCCCTTTTCTGGAAAGGCACACACTTTTCTTTACTTTACATCCTTTCTTGATTCTTGATTCTTGATTTTTATCGCCTTCAACCAAGATTTGTGAAAATTCCAATTATTGTTGCTACACTATAGATCTCCAATCAGGTACACCTTTCCAACTAAAGAATGTGTTTTGTTTTCATTGCACTATAGGAAGTTTCAGTGCACATATTCTGTTTGTAGATTGTTCCCAAAGACAAAAAGACCCCAGGACCCAACTACTTCCATTTTTCACTTCTTGGGTGAAAGATCTATGTACTGAGCGTTACATCTTGTGTAATTTGTTAGGTGGGTTATTGAAGGATCAAGATGAAGTGGATGGGCAGTAGCGTGAGCCAAAACATGCAAGGCTGTAGAGCGAAATTTAGAGTGATTGCGTTGGTTCTACTTGCTATATGTATAGGTTTAGCTGGTCTTTATAGCATGCTAAAACCCATATCTAATGGTTGTACCATGACATACATGTATCCTACTTACATCCCTGTACCTACACCGAAAAATGTGTCGTCCATGAAGTACGGATTACATCTATACCATGAAGGATGGAGAAAAATTGATTTCAGTGATCATCTTAAAACACTTACTGGGGTTCCTGTTCTTTTTATCCCTGGCAATGGTGGAAGCTACAAACAGGCAAGTTTCTTAACTATGTCCTCAAATCTTTCGTAACAGTATTGCCATCATATGACTCTTTAATTTTCTCAAATCTTCCATCTGGGAATGTATTAATGCATGACTAATTCCAATTAGATCGAACGAGGTACCATATGTGTGCATTTAGTCATGACAGATTAGCAGATACAGAACTTAAGATGTTGGTGACTGCACAGAAAAAAGTCTTATATCCTTGAAACTGTTTTCTATATTCAATGGCACCCTGAAAGCATAACACAAGTTTCCTCTGGTTAATTTATGCTAAAACTATTTGTTTGCTCCGTGACTACATGAAATTAAACTGTCAGAGGTAATAATTAATGAAGTCGTTAAGTAAATGGTATTTATGTGTGACCCAATTAAACATTCTTGGTTTACGTAGAATGGTACGAGTAAAAGATTGAAATAGTGGAAATAACCTTTAAGTTATGGATCTTCCCTTTCTTTAGGGGGCGGTCAATCAATTGATTCTAAGATAAGCACCAAAAGTGCTTAATAGCCAAAATCAAGGCGGCGTTTCTACTTCTAAGCACTTTTGGTTTGACCAACTTTTATACTATTTTTGTTTTTGATTATCAAGTTATTTCTTTTTTTGGTTTGACCTACATTACCTAATAGTGTTTGTTATTCTGGAATTACACTTTTTGAAACAAAGCCCCTAACCAGCTCTTTGTTCATTTCCGCCTTTTGTCTTTCTCTCAACTGTGCTTACTTCCTAGCCATTTTTCATCTGTGACTCCAGTTATGATAAAATGTTTTATATTTATTCAAATAGTTTTATCTAATCAATTTAAAACTTATAGTGAATTGAGGCATAAATTAATTTGTATTTGAATCAATTTGAAATTAAGAATCTTGCAGTAATCAACTTCTTTCAAGTGTGAGGCATTGAAGTTATTTTAACCGAAAAAGTGTTTGATACCAAACATATCAGCGATTTACTATCAGTTTTCAGCACTTCTACCAAAAACCGTTTCTGCATATTAATACCAACTTCAGCACTTATATGTGCTTTTTTAACACTTGAGCCAAAGGGGTTCCAAACCAAGAGCTTTTCAAGGAGTGTATTTTGGAAATCGGGTTGCTTCAATCAGACAACTTGCTGTTCTTCTACCCATTTTAGACAAACCTGGTTCGGAATCATCTCTTTTACGAATGTAATAAAAAAAAGTTTACTTGTTGTGACAACTGTTGATTGAAAGACTTATTCTAGAGAAGGTGGCGTGGAGGTTGCACTCTTGCTTTTAGCTAGAGATTGTTTATTAACTGCTTGTTATGTGAAGGTATGTGCATCATAATATGAGTGCAAGACATGTTACTGAATTAATTGTTCTTGTTTATTCCTAATCCTTTTCAAATGCTTTTACAGGTGAGATCTGTGGCTGCAGAATCTGATAGGGCTTATCAAGGAGGTCCTCTTGAGCACAGCTTTTACCAAGAAGCCTCTCTAACTCTCGGAGAGGGAGTAGATTTTGATGTCACCAGCACTCCTTTACCCTATCAATACACATCCATGCTTGACTGGTTTGCTGTGGATCTTGAAGGTGAACATTCTGCAATGGATGGTCGAATTCTTGAAGAACACACAGATTATGTTGTATATGCCATTCACAGGGTATAAATTTTCTTACTCAAGTAAAATATCTCTTTATTGACATTTGACTGATCCAACGTGATGTCAATCTTCATTGCGTGATTCCATAGCTTGTCCAATATAACCTAGAGATGAATACATGATGTTTTCCTGGAAAAGGGAGAAGGTAAAAAGTAAAATTTCAAGTTGATTAAATTAATATGGTTCACCTTAAAAAATTCTGTAGACAATACTTCTAGAACTTTTTAAAGGATATCTGCAAGTGAGAGGGTTCTGATAGATTGATGATGCATGATTATTTTCCTACACATAGAGAGAGGAAAGATCCAAAATTACATGTTTATTCTAACTAGTAAGCATGGGTGATGATACTTACATTTTCTAATAAGCGAACTCTGGAGAACGAGGACATAACTTACTGGGAACACAATAATGAAAAATATACCTTTTTTCAGATCGGAAGTGCTGATGCAATATAGTTTTTAAGAATAATAAGTTTTTTTTAAAAAAAAATTGTAAGTCTATAAGTTATTATTCAAGTGCTTCCATTGAGAATGAGAAACCATTAGTTTTGTAGTTTGGTACATAACTATATAACAGAGGAAATTAAGAAAAAAAAAAGGAGAGGAACTATTATAAGAATCTAGAATTGCCATTTTTCAGGAATGGCTGCCAAGGTAAAGCTGCATAAAGCATCAACAACAACAACATACCCAATGAAATCCCACTAATGCGGTCTAGTGAAAGCTGCATAAAGCATCAAAATGAAAATTGAGGGATACCTATGAACTAGATGATAAGCAATGATAAACATAAACGTTTTAACTTCAGTGACTCTGACAATGGAAACCCCAATTGTAGCTTATAGCTCAAACTTGATTGGAGACCGATAAACATGCTTGGCTTGGTTTTGTCATCATTTTCTAATTTCTTTGCCAGTAATGTAGATTAATCTAGTCTTGGACAATTTGACATCTCTGGTACTCCAGTCTTACAGCAAGTGGGGGCTTATGTTACACATAGACCACCAGAGAGTAAGGCAAGAAATCAAGAAGAATTTTAAGTGATGGAGAGCTTTATTTGAGTTTATTCTTTATTAATTCAAAGTTTAAAACTCGCTCACTTGATTTAATTTTGCCAACATTCGGAAAGCATTTAACATTTTCTACTCTTTTTGGACCTAATCTAGACCTTTCATATGCATGGTTAAAAGAAAAGGGCAGCCCAGGTGCACAAAGCATCCCACGTTAGCAGGGTCCGGGGTGGGCTGCACCCCAAGAGGTTTGATGTAGACAACCTACCCTATCATATGCATGGTTATTGTCATTAAATAAATTCAGTCCCTGGTGAAGGTTGAATACTTACTGTTCTACATTTTATATTCCTCTCTTCTTCCTTCCCCTCCTCTCTCTTCGTCTTATTTTGTGTGATGTAATTTTCATGTCTGTGTTTCTATTTACATCTTCCTACTCTTAGATTTTGGATCATTATAAAGAGTCCCACGATGCACGAGTTAAGGAAGGTGCTGCTGTGTCTAGGAGTCCTCCGAGAAGTGTGATATTGGTTGGTCATTCCATGGGTGGTTTTGTTGCAAGAGCTGCGATTATCCACCCACATTTAAGGAAATCTGCTGTTGAAACTGTTCTGACACTTTCGTCTCCACACCAGTAAGTTGCTCTACTCCTAGAAGCTATTATGTGGTTACAGTGATGCTATAAAATAACTATCACTTTGTGGTGCCTTACCCAGGTCGCCTCCTCTGGCTCTGCAGCCATCACTTGGTCAGTATTATGCACGAGTAAATCACGAATGGAGGAAAGGATACGAGGTCCAAACTTCTCGTTCAGGGCATCATCTGTCTGATCCACTACTCTCTCATGTTGTTGTTGTCTCCATTTCTGGTGGTTATCATGATTACCAGGTACTTGTTCTATTTGCTTTTACATGTTCAAAGTTGAAAATCTGAATTATAGTTAGCAACTAAAAATGTAAGGCTCATAACTGGTATCATTTCTTTTCCATTCTTTCCTTTCCAGTAGGAAACCTCAACTCTCCGATCCAATCAAAATATCTTCTTGAAGTGAATGATTTTTTGTTACTTTTAGAGGAAACTGGATAAACATAATATATTTATGTTCATGGGTTTTACTTAGTAACTGTCGTGCTGTTTCTGTTAAATCCACTGCTCTATTAGCTAAAAGAGGGAAGTAGCTCTACAACTTACTCTTTCTCCATCTTGCATACTGTTATTTCATAATAGAGTCTTAATCTTTTGAAGGATTCTGGGTTTGCCTACTTTCACTTTAAGTTATCCTTTGCCTTGGTCTCTATATAACTGTAAAAGTATACTTTAATTCAATGGTCAGGCCCTTATATAATGTTTTAAGTATACTTTATTTCAATCGTCAGGCTCTTATATTATGATTTAAGTATACTTTATTTCAATCGTCAGGCTCTTATATAATGATTTAAGTTTACTTTATTAAAATGAGCCACATTTTATCCCCGCTGTCTGTGTACTTTGTTCTTTGGCTGTTGTTCTTTCTCTTGCCCCACCAGTTCCCTTCATGTCAGCACAGTTATGCTTTGCTTCACTAAATATTTAGCATTAGCTTCTATAACTTTTCATTTTAGGTCCGATCAAATTTACAATCACTTGATGGTATTGTGCCTCCTACCCATGGCTTTATGATTAGTAGCACAAGCATGAAAAATGTGTGGTTGTCAATGGAGCACCAGGTTATCTTGTGGTGTAATCAGCTTGTTGTCCAAGTAAGTCAATTTTTTCCTGAGAATCTCCAGTTAAATTTGTAGTCAAATAGCTCTGCATTTCAATATCAACTTTTTCAGGTATCACATACTCTTCTTAGTCTGATAGACCAGGGGACTGGTCAACCTATATCTGATGTTCGAAAAAGGCTGGCAATCTTCACTAAAATGCTTCACAGTGGGATACCTCCAAATTTTAATTGGTTAAAGCAGCCACAGCTGCCTCATATACCAATTGAAGATGGAGAAGCTGAATCTGGTATTTTCACTCCCCAACTCTCTGTATCTACAATATAAAGGGATGATCCTTATATAGTGTTAAAAGTATACGGAAATGCATTTTCATGCTAAATGTGTTCTTGTATATGGCACCAATTTGGTGTTTTGAAAGGTGAATTGTGGTGTAGGATCTCCAGCACATAGAGTGTATTCTTGCCCTAGTAACATCCATTGGAGTGATGATGCACTTGAAAGAGATTTATACATCGAGACAACCACAGTTACAGTTTTAGCAATGGACGGGAGAAGGCGGTGGTTGGACATTGAGAAGTTGGTCAGCTTCCTTTTATTGTTTATAATAAGTTACATTGTTCATATCTTTCATAGCGTGCTTGCTTGCTTTGCTATTGCCCCCCTATTTTTAAGAAACAAATGCTTGCACTCTTCTGTGAATAAGGTCACAACATTTGAGGGACTCATTAACTTTGCTTCAAGTTTGAATGCCAGCTACCTAGAATGTGTAAATGCTATTTGTCCAGTTTATAACTTATCTTACTTGCATACTCAGGGGTCTAATGGCAAAAACCATTTTGTTTTTGTCACAAATCTTTCTCCATGTTCCGGTGTACGACTGCACCTTTGGCCTGAGAAAGGAACTTCAGTTTCCACTTTGCCGATTAATAAACGAGTTTTAGAAGTTACATCAAAGATGGTGCAAATTCCATCTGGACCAGCTCCAAGGCAGGTACTTAGTCGTGTGCACTGTCTGCCGAATGTTCTAAAATAAGATGTTATATGAGCTAGTTTGATTTAAATTCTTCTTTAAGGTGCTGCTTTTGCAATAGGTTGAACCAGGTACTCAGACTGAACAGGCACCTCCTTCTGCTGTATTTTGGCTGCACCCAGAGGATATGCGTGGTTTCAGATATCTGACCATCTCAGTGGCACCTCGCCTGGTACTTGTTCACAGGGTTTTCAAATATGCTTTAGCTTCTTTTTAGTCATGATACCTGGTTTCTTGGGAGTTCTTTGTAATAGTTCGTATCTGTTAGATGTAATTACCCATTAAATCTTTTATAATACGAGAATAGGACTTTAATTTCTGTACTTTATCAATAAAAGATAAAAGATCTGTGGGGAGGACCTTTTCTTTCTCAATGAGTTTTAAATAGAAAATCACATCTTTCTTCTGCCTTTGATGGTAGAGTTGCCGACAGATCCTCATTGCTGTACTTCATATATATTCATGAGCTTTTCTAGTGCCACAAAGCAAATTTGGTCTTGGAATAGAATTTCAGATGGAAACTTCTGTTTCTCTTTGTGTTGAGTGTTAAATGTGGTTAGATCCTGGATTTTCATCTCATGATGACTTTATGATTTTCAGGCTGTTTCAGGAAGACCTCCACCAGCCACTTCCATGGGAGTTGGGCAATTTTTTAAACCAGAGGACGGGGAAACAGCCTTATCTTCTGGGTCGTTGATTCGGTCTATGTTTTCTTTACAGGTTTGTGGTGGGTGGAGCTTACTTAACTAGAGAGGGTGAAAAAAAGTTTGAGCTATATGTAACTTTTAATACATTATTTTTTGGTTCAAATTTGCAGGAGATGATGTTGAATGAGGATCATCCTCTTGCACTCAATCTGTCTTTCTCTGTTAGCTTGGGTCTCATGCCTGTGACATTGTCTGTCAAAACAACTGGTTGTGGAATAAGAAAGTCAGAGTTCACTGCTGATGAAACTGGAGAGATGGAAATTGACAGTAAGGGTTTCTCCTATTTAACAAATAAGGCATCTTGTACTGTTTCTATTAATTAGTAAAGCATTTTGTACTTTTTTTACTTGTTATTGTGTTACTTGCCAACATCTTCCACCAATCCCTCCAAATTTCATAAATCTTGGTGGAATTGATGTTTGAGGAATTTCTTGGAGGGAATTTGAAGTGTTAGTTCCACAGCCCTTTTGCTAAGTAAATGCAATACAAATGTAAGAAGCTTTATGTTTACTCACCTCCCTTTAACTGCTATTCAATCTGCCCCATCAAAGGGATCTTTAAATAGAAGTAGTTGTATAATAACAATAACTGGTAAATCACATGAATCATGCACACTTTCAACTTGCCACCTTTGTATGTAATTGCAGAAAACGTAACCAGGTCAAAAGTAATTTCTTTAGTTCATTCAGCTGAGTATTAATCTTACCAGATAAATGTTCCATATAGAAGATTGAATGTCTCAGTTTTTGTTATTTATTTGTGCTGCTAATGTAACTTAATTCTTTTGGATGTAGGGCTGTGTAAACTTCGCTGTTTCCCTCCTGTAGCACTTGCTTGGGATGTCACGTCTGGTCTTCATATTTTCCCTAATCTGTTCTCAGAAACAATTCTTGTGGATTCCTCTCCAGCACTCTGGACTTCCAGCCTAGGGTCAGAAAAGACCAACGTTATATTGCTGGTATTATAACAGACCCGTTAGTTTCTCGTTCGGTGTGAAAGTTGAAAAACTGCTGCTCTGTTTCTTTAGCTCTTACATGACTTTGTTTTCCATCTTATGTGCAGATTGATCCACATTGTTCGTA
Organism: Solanum etuberosum; assembly: GCA_029582245.1. Lineage (NCBI taxonomy): Eukaryota > Viridiplantae > Streptophyta > Magnoliopsida > Solanales > Solanaceae > Solanum > Solanum etuberosum. The sequence continues at coordinate 12,175 of JAJONR010005763.1, read as the reverse complement.
CAAAACAAGTATTGGTGTTAATGTAACCGCTGCAGCTAAAAGATTTTCGCTTTTATATTTCCCACAGGTGAATGCAGTTTTAAACCCATCTCATAGCTGGAAGTTTTGTATACCATGCAGTCTGAGACTTCGCTTTTCATGTGTATATTTCTTTACATTTCACTCACAGGTTAGCATCAAACCATTATGGGATACTGATGGTGGCACAGAATCTCCCATATGATTTTGATTCCCAACTATTCAAATATTTCATGTTATAGAGATTCTTCCATGTTCCATTCAGTTGGGATACATTCTACCATTATACCTCAGAACACCAGTCTTCATCATTTCACAATTCTTGCTGTCTGAGCCATATATAACTCCTTATCTGTCCGATTTTTAGTGAATACCTTTATGCGGGACTTACTGATGAAATGATCTGTACACCTTTTGCAAATCGAGGTTTCAGATTTAGATTGTCAGGTTGTGACATGACCTTTCCGTATCAATCTAATATTTACCTCAGACATCCAGTGACAAATTTAATACTCACTCCACTGCAAATCATTTTTGTGGCTACTCACTCTCAATACAATTAAATGGTTGGAGGTATAATATACTTGAAAGAACTAATTTGCATACTTTTAATGCCAAACTTGGAAAAGGAAACCACAGAATTCCGTACACACTACTAAGAAATGAATTCAAAATTTGTTACAGTTATTTTCTTAGTCGAGGCCCAATTCAGTTGATGTCTAAGCAAGCTGCAAGCAAGTTGTTACGAATCATGTAAAGCTTCACAGAGTTTAGGATGCTTTGATTTCTCATTCAAGAGTGGTTTGTTTTCTGATCTCTTAAGCACTTTGTTGCATTCTAATTCCTTTATGAAGAAAGAATGAAGTCTGGTATTGTTGTAGGATCGGTTAACAAAAAAAAGTATTGTTGTAGGATCCTTCATCAAGCCTCATAGCCAAGCATGTAGCAAAAAACTTATTCTCAGTGAGTAAATGGAGTATTGAGTCATATATTCCTTTTCTTTGTATAATGATGTTATATGATCATCCGAAGTCTGGTCCATGCATGTTTCCGGACTAACAACAACTACACCTCAATCCCAAACAAGTTGGGGTCGGCTATGTAAATTCTCAACTATTACATTTAAGTTCAACTCATGTCATCATCATACAAATAAAAACAAAAATAAATTAAATATATATAAATGATAGTGATAATAGTAATAATATTAGAAACTCTCTAACAAGTATCCTTTAACCCACTAGTAGATATTGCCTAGATATTTTTCTTCCATTGTGCCCTATCTTCTATTAAGTCTGTATTAATCCCAAGAAATCTTAGGTCTTTCGAGACAACATCCTTCAATGTGATTTTAGGTCTACCTCATCCCTTTTTCAGCACCATCTCTCTCACCATGGCTTCACACCTATGGATTGGTGCATCTGTAGGTCGATGCAGGACATGACCAAACCACCTCAAGCGACCTTGTTTTATTTTATCCTCAATCCGTGCTACTTTCACCTTCTGACAAATATGGTCAATTTTAATCTCATCTAATCTTGTATGATCACACATCCATCTTAGCATCCACATCTCTGCAATACTCAACTTGTGGATATGTTTGACTTTAGTGACCCAACATTTACTACCATATCCTTCTAGCACATAACACCCAGTAGCACTTCTCCTTTTCAACCATTCAGTTTCAATTCGAGAAATTACATCTTCATCTATCAGTCCATTATCTTGAAACAAGAAGCCTAAATATCTAAGTTGGTTGCATGTTTCCTTACTGATATATCATATATCAAAATATCATCAATGGTTCAATTGTTCTGTGTCCGTTCTTTTGTAGTGAATCGGATTTATTCTTTTGTTCAATGTCTGTAGTTCTTATAATTGGTGCTGATCTTTTTACCATGCTCCTTGGTGTAGGTATTGCTTTTTTCTTCATTTTCTGATTATTGGGTTCATTGTTATTTGTTGTCATGGACCTGTGCAGATTACTGGTTTTGCAATTGCTGTTGTCTTTTTTGCTTTAATGCGGCAAGCACGGCAATGGGAGCTTGACCTGCCTATACCTTCACTCCTTACAGCAGTGGAATCAAATTTGCGGATGCCATTGCCCTTTCTATGTTTGGCCCTGCTGCCTATCTTATTTGCTCTAGTACTTTCCTGCCTCATTTCTCTACCTCTTCCTCCAGCCATAAGTTTCATCTCTGTCTCAACAATCTGTTACTTATGTGCAAATGGAGTGGTGGCTGTGCTGATATCGGCCTCCCAATTATTATTCTACGTTAGTGCATCTTTACATGTATTCATCAAGAAACGGTTAGTTACTCTCTCTTGAATATATCTACCACATTTATGTTATTCAAGATTTTCATACAAGTGACTGATATCATTTATTAGTGAATTCATGGATCAAAGTTGCATGTGCTGGTGAAATTCAGTCTTAATCTCAAGGGAAATTTCTAGTCCCCCTACTTCCTCCCCCACTGTCCATAAACGATTAAAATACTTTCACTCAAGGAGTGTGTTGCAGACCTAAAATAAATTAATAAAAGTGACTACTCTCTAACAGTTAAAGGTTTTTCTTAAGGTACCACATAATTTAACAGAAACCTTTATGAATGCAACAAATTCATTACCAACTGAGCTAATGGTAATATAATCTTTTGCAGGTCGCAAACACGGGAACATAACTTTTCTTCTCTTTTCACTGCCTTCCTGTCATCCAAGGTTAGTTTAATTGCGACGTTGTAGCTTGCAAAAGCATAAGTTTGTAAAAGGCTGGATTTGTACATATATTTCGGAACTGAAATTGAATGTATCTTTGCATTCCTGATCCTCTAATCTTAGTAAATGTTGAAATTCCAAATTTAGTTAAGATTTTGGCCATGTGCTTGTTCTCTTAATAAAAGTTTTACTTATTGAAACAGGTAGTCAGGATCATGAGATTCAATCCATTATTTGATATGACACTTGTCTCTTTGACCCTAGTGTGCTTCGCTCATCCAGCATTGGGTCTTCTTTTGCTGGTCATTTCTCATGCTGTGTGCTGCCACAATTCCCTGTCCAGGTACATCCCTAACTAGCACCCTTTCTCCACTCTTCTGTAGTAGTCTTATGCTGTGTATTAGAATTGAGGGCCATCTCATGACCATTGATATTGTGGGCCTCCTGCCCAGACAAAAGTTTTTCTCCATTTCCAATATTGTGTGTGATTCCTAACCGAATCCTGACCCATTCAGAACTTCTGAATAGATTAAACATTTGACATTTGATATTTAGTTTTTGGCTCTGCTAATATTTGATATTTTGTTATGACAAAGGTAGTCTAAAACCAATTCTTCTCGTCTGTAAACAGTTTTTTGATGGCTTCATTTTACAGCCATACCCAGACTAAGGAGTTAATAGAATCTGGGAACAGAAGTCAGAGTGGATCGGAGCAGTTCATACCCCAGTATGATGGTGAAATCAACACGCATTTCCCTCAGAAGGAGAGTAATTCCAGTAGTCTGGACTCAGTAAAAAGCTATGGGGACACCCAATTAGAGATCTTCAATCATCGGCATGGATTGCTTGTATTACACTTGCTTGCAATGCTGATGTTTGTCCCTTCACTTATGGCGTGGATCCAGGTATGTGTACATATTTTGTCATTTTGGAAACTCGCTACTTTGCACTGATAAATTGATAGAGCAAATGCTCTCTATAGTCTTCTTAATGAAATAATATTTGGGCAAAAAGGAAATTGTTGATTGCTCGAAATAATTGGAAGTAGCGTAACATTTATTTTTTATTTTTTTTGGTGTATGTTTGCACACAGAGAATGGGGATCGGTCAGAGCTTGCCGTGGTTTTTGGATTCTGTACTTTGCATAGGTGTTTTGCTGCATGGTGTATGTAACTCAAAGCCCGAGTTCAACTTCTTCTTCTTTCCTTTTCCGGGCATCCAAAGATGGGAGATAAACCTGAGCTTTGGCTATCTTCTTGCTGGATACTTTTCCTATATTTGTGGCTTAGCCTTGGCTCCTTACAGAACATATTACCCCATGGCTGCCATTGGGTTTATATCATGTGCTTTTAGGATCATAGAGAAGAGAAGTAGGGAAAAGGGGGAAATGTACCATCACCGTAGGAAACACTCTCATAAACACTAAAGAAAATACTCCCACGTAACTGCCACTATTAGCAATGGTTTTCCAAACAGAATCCTCTTGTATACGATATTGCCACGTGCAGAATGTTCTGCAATTGCGAGATGCCTTTGGTGCCTCAATTTTGAAGTTTTTTCTTATCGCTTGTTTGATGTGTAATGTTCATTTTCAGAGGAGTAGAAAGTTGTTTATTGTGTCTGTAGGTTTGATTCTTTATTTCAACACCAGCTTTGATGTGATTCAATCATCATATTTGTCAGCAAAAATGTTATGGTATTTCAACTTAAAATTCTGGATCCGACTCTGATTATACAATGTGAATGAATCACTAATAGGCCTGAGGATGGATAAAAAGGATTGTTCATAGCGTGCCATAATTTTTCTTTGGAGTTGCTCAAAAACCAGGTCTAACTTGGCCTTTTTAATTAATACTAGTAAAAATAGACCATGTTATGCTCAGTTTGCACAAGAAGAATATTTTTCCACAAGATAGAAAGGCCCTTTTATAATAGATTTTCGGCATATCAAACAACAAGTACGTACCATTAGGAAGAAGAATATTTTTTCATTTGAAAGAATCCAAAAGAAACAAGATGTGTATTGGTAAATGAAAATAAAAAGAAGAGCACATCATACTGCATGTACCATAACACACCTGATTGGTACAAATATAGCCGTTACTCCACACCAAAATCAAAAGAAATATGACCGTTACTTAAAACCCCAGAGTCTTCATCACGAGAGAGAGAGAATTAGGATGATGAACGATGGAGATGATAAAGTTGAAGGGTTGTTGAGCCCCAAGTTCCGATCGGTGGCTGCTATGGCTGGTTGGGATGAAGAAGCTCTTCTCATGGCTAGTCTTGTTGTCGAAGACACACCCGATCGCCTTCCTAAGCAAAAGAAACGTTCTGATTTGCTGCATTTCAAGACTCCCCCAACAAATTCTAGAAGGTACTTGCACCATTTTTAGATTTTAGATAAGAAGCGGATTCAGGAACTAAAATCAAATCGAATTGAGTCCTAGTGAGGCCAATCAATTAATCGGATAGATCATCTCTATTTTATCTGATTGGATTGTTTTGTTTTGGATTATTGGGAAATGCATAAATTTGTGATCTTTTCAGGAAAAGAAGGGCTCAGAAAAGGAGCCCTGCATCCATAACTGCAACTGTTCTTGATCTCGACGATGCAGACACTGCAAAGCAAGGTAAATCATGATTTTCAAGAAGAGTTTGTGTTACGAATAATGGATTGTGTCCTGATGTTGATGTTCTGCAGAAAGCGAGAAAAAGGAGCCGAAATCAACAACCATTGAGAAATTAGACAAGAAAGGAGATGAGGCATTGGAAGAACAGGGTTGTTCTGTTGTTACATCTTCTACTAAGAAGATAGAACCAAAATCCATTGAGAAAGCAGACACGAAAGTAGCTGAAGCATCGGAGGAACAGGGGTGTTCTTCTTCTTCTTCTTCTACTGCAGCATTTCCCTCCATTGATCGACTTCGTGAAGAGCTTTCTTGTGCTGTAAGTGTTGTAATCCGTTCTTGAACCTTGATGCCCCTTCCTGTTTATCAATTGAGGGTGTCTTTTTTCTATTTTCCTATTTTAGTATAGAAATGATTTCTTTGAATTTGCAGATTTGTTTGGAGATCTGTTTCGAACCGAGTACCACTCCTTGTGGTCACAGGTACAATCTCCATGTCATCCTCATCAACTTATATTCATAAATCAATACGAGCAAAACATTTTCAGCAATTGACTCTGACTAATTTGGTAAAAATCATGTCTGTAGTTTTTGTAAAAAGTGTTTGCGATCTGCTGCTGATAAATGTGGAAAGAAATGCCCCAAGTGCAGGCAGCTTATCAGGTACTATTAGGATGCTTTTTCATTTCAGTTATATCCCTATTTTATTTGGCATTTTTCACTTCCTGTGAGTAAATTTGGCTAATCTTTGAAGCTAATTGGATTAGATCAACCCAATATTTTTCAAAAACTATATGAAAAGTACTAAGTTGCGAAGTTCACATTATCAAAGTTTACATAGTTTGAATCTTGAAAAAGAAGTGCGAGACAGATAGAGTATTGAATAAGCTTGGAAAGGATTTATCATGGTGCATCAATTGTTTCAAGTATGACGTATTCCTATTAAACTTACTTTTTTGCAGCAATGGTAGATCATGCACTGTAAATACAGTACTTTGGAATACAATTCAACTGTTGTTTCCCAAAGAAGTAGAAACAAGAAAAGCAGCTGCAGATTTGAGTAGTAGAGAAGCTAAACGTCAAAGTCCAGTAAGAGCTGTTGCTACACATTCTAACATCACTAGCAGCAGAACGACAAGAGTCCTGCTACTTAACAGTCCAGAATCTGGTCCTAGTAGTCAAGAAAGAAGGAATTCTCGCGCCATGAGAAGACAAAGTGCCCGAGCTTCTGGAATGCCAAGCAGAAATCGAGACATTAGCTCGAGGAGGGAGTTACCAAGCCAGGACGGGGATGCTGCATTGGCACTAAGAATGCAGAGAGAGGAGTTCATGGAATCTTTCAGGACAAGAAGTTCTGCTGATGAGCAGTACAGGAGCTCTCTTGCTCTAGCCAGAGCAAATTTGAGGGCCATGGCATCAAGAGCCATTAACATTCGTGTTAGAGGAGGCCGTGGCTCATAAATTTGTTTTCCGTTGCACTTGGAATTGTGTTTTGTCTTACATTACGAAACCTATATATACAGGTTCTTGTTGAAAAACTGAAAGGTCCTTTAACTCCTCATGAAGTAGTACCCATTATCTATAGCTAGTTGTAATGTTCTTATATCAAATACATGTTTTGCTTTGTTATTCCCTCTCTTTTAAATTCGGATCATATGAATGATTGCTCTTGTCCATGCCAGCATCTTGCTGATCCAAGTCAAAGAATCAACAATGATGAGATAATGAAGCATTGATGGTGATATATTCTATAACTATATTAGTAGAGACAGAGAAAGAATAAGATAATACTATAATAATCTGGATATGAAGAATTCTTGAGAATTCATTATTTTGCCTCCAGAGAGGATAAGAGAATGTTGGATGAAGGAATTGAAAAGCTTGTAATATGAGAAAGAAGTCATCACATGTTCCAGTACCTACTAACATTCTGTCATTGCTCAATTATTGGCTTTTATAATAATTTTCATTGCATCACAAAGAAATGCAACGTTACAGATACTAAGAATGGTTTTGACTTTCACCAGATACAAGAGTAAGATACATTGAACATTCAACTTTCATTTTCATAATACCTTTGTGTTGTGACGTAAATTCATGTACAAAAAGATTATATGGACTATTTCATGTACAAATAAAATAGCAAAAGAAATTAGATCCTCAAAGTCAAAAACTTATGATACGAAATAATTTCATGTTGTGGAGTCATGTCAGTGATTTTTGCCAGGGTAACTTGCCAGTGTTTGGGTCGGTGAACATCTCTGCTACTCGATCCTTAAGGCCAGTGTCAGTAACTTCACAAAATCGACTAGACCAATCTGGTGGTTCAACAGCTCGTGTCCCTAAACCAGGGGCACGATCCCTGGACCCAACATTTCTGTGTTGTTGCCAATCAGAAACATAAGTAGCCACCCTTCTGTAGAACTTCTCCTTGAAGACATCCCAAACTTGATACTTGTAATGGTTAATCACCAGCACATTTCTATCAATATTGGCATGTCTAAACTCAGACTTTAAATGAAAATGGTGAACCACATTGATTAATGTTGAATTCAACGCTTCCGGTTTCACAATACTCTTGTGCCTCTCAGGTGCAATCATCCTGCAATTGTACCCCATGGTGACCCCTTGTGTCGGGACATGTTTGAGACCAGATGGTCCAAAATTATGACATGACACCCGCAACTCAGCAACTTTACTATTGCCACTCCTTGATTGGTTTCTTAATATGTCAAGCAATGACATACCAGTAGGCAAGTGGAAGAACTCATCGACATCCATAAAACCAACCCATTCACATACATCTCTAGCTCGTAATGCACAATGAGCAAAACCTGCCTCTTGAGTCTTGATCCAAGGCCAAACATGTCGCGTCACATTTATGTTCCCATCCATGGATAATAGCTTAATGACATCATCAATATCGTCCAAGCTGTTATTATCATAAATAAACCAACGCTGTACTCCGATTCTAGTATGGTACATGATCCACTCTTTCAAGAAGCTGGCTTGGTTTCTTAACATTGTACAGACACACATCTCGTGCTGTTTTTGACCTGGCAAGTTAAGCTGCAGACATCGTTTAGGACTCGCTATGGACTCTAAAGGTTTCTTACCAACCATTCTAACAGAAACCTTAATGGGCTGATTCATGTTACTAGTAGTACCAATAAACCTCTGTGGATTATTCAGTATGCTCATTGGGGTATTACATCGAACAACTTCTTGAGCAATGGATACAACATCTGATTGTAACACAAATTTGGGATTCTTAACATCCCAACCATAAACGCACTTGAATTTTGAAGCGTCCGATTGTTTTCCACCACGGAGATTAAACCCTTTAACAAACACGATGGTTGTGTTATCGCGATCGATCATGGCCTCATAGGCCAACGAATTCCACCGACATGATGGCCCAATTGAGAGGGTGTAACCGGTAGACTTGACGGAAAGTGACGTCAGGACTCCACGTGGCTTAATCAGAGGACATCGAACGAGCTGTTGGCCCAATAATTCATCGTTTTCAACTGATTTAGGAGGTTGAGAAGAGTTGGGATTAAGGTAGAGGCAGTATAGGTCATATTTGGTGAATAAGGGAGTTGAAGGACGGTATTTTAGGAAAACAACTGTCTCGTCCGGGAATTGGACGGTTTCCATAACTGGAACAATAACACCGGGTAGGGCTGTGGTTGCCGCCGGCCGCCATGGATGAAACCCTGCAGTTTCGCAAAATGGAAGGTACTTTATTATAGTATCTAATTAGGATTAATCAATCATCATACTCCATATTAACCTTATATCGCATCCATACAAGCAAACAAATAATTAAAGCTGTAAAAACTAAATTTATGAACAGTTTTTGCTTGTTTGGAAATAAATTTAATTTAACATAGTGTAATTAGTAGAGAACTTACCTCGAAATAGGAGAGAAGAGAAAGTGAAGGCAGCAAAGCAGAGAAGAAGAAGAAGAAGAGTACACCAGAAGAAAGATTTCCTGAGAATTTGAAGTGCTACACGTTTCTTACGATGATGTTTGATTCTCAAGAAAGGAATTTGAGCCATACCCACGATGTTAATGGTTCAAATTCAGCAGTCTCTGTTTCTGATCATCGACTTGTACTATTCGGTTTTTTATTTTTTTGAGCATATATTAGTAGTAGGAGAGTTCTACGTGGTCAAACAGTCTTCTGCCAATAAGAAACAAGTTACGAGGTCACCCACTTTGTTGCAACTTCCTTCTTTTGATTTATTTTAATTCAAATTCAACTATTATTCCCTTTTCATCTCTTCACTTCTAATCAGTTTTTATGGTTTTACTAGAAACCTCCCCCAGAAAAGAAAGTTCAACTCTAACCTAATAATACAGAAGAAAAAGAAACAGCATGCCACTTCAGTTGTTCCTTTCACTGTCTTGTTACAAAATTCCGGGTTTTTTTTTTTTTTTTCCGAATAAAAAAAGAGCGTGTCTACACATTCAATTTTATATAAATATAAATGTCTATTTGTTTGTATCCAAAATTAAGTTGAATTAAAAAAAGTGTAGATAACTGCGACACATAATTCCTCATAGACTATTCTTTCGTCGTTGAAAAATAACACAAACCAATAAATAAAAATGACGAAAAGGAGAGGCTTGTTTATTGGACTAGTTTAGAGCTAGTGGATTTTTTAATTTTTCAGAAACTCTACTTATTAGTAATTATAACAAACAGTAGAGTACTCCTATATTTCAGTGACTATCTTTTCTTTTTATGCTTTTTGACAGATTATTAATTTCTTAGATAAGAGAGATTATTAGAGATACTTAATCAGTCTCCTCAATATGCGACTTTAGTTATTTGTTAACAGGTCATTTTCTAAACGTTGGTTAGGCAAATAATCTATTGTTAAATCCCTATCTCCTTGACTTCTTCTGCTCTTCTTATGAATATAATTTTTCCTAAATGAATCCGAAAAAAAGAAAAAAAAAAGGGGGGTAAGAAAAGGTAGATCATTATTCTTGAAAAAAAAAGATCATTATTCTTGTGAAGTTAATATATTTGTGATCTTACATAAAAGTCTCGATTTCATATCTTTGTATTTTTTTATAACTAAAAAAGTAATAAGCTCGATTTATTTGAATTCTAATTTGCGTAAAACTAATCACCTTGTGAGATTATACTAAGTATATTTATTATATCATTCTGACTTAGTGGGACCTTTTGAAATTCAATATCATAGATCTTATATTACATAAAATTAAATGGAGGGAGTAAGAAAGTAGTAGTAATAATTAGAGGGAAAAGTTTGGTTTATTTAAGCTATACAATCTTAGATATGGTCATTATCAAACTTTAAATGGATCAACATTAAGTAAATGTCATTTGAGTTACAGGTGTCATGATTTTTGATTAGCTTGTTTAAAAACAATAAAGAAGAAGATAGAGCAACTTTTACGGTTTAATGTCTTCCATCCGGTCGAATTATATCCTAAAAAAAAGCCGGCGGCCGGCCTTAGACGTAATAGGGGACCACATCTGGCGGCAGATCCACGCAAGTTGTTTCTGGTGAGTCGTGACCGTTGATAATGATGGGCCTATGCTATTGGGCCTTTTGCCAAAAGCTCAAACTGTTGTTTCGAACAAATATGTTCGAATATTATTAGAGTTAAACAAAACCAATCTCACTAGTTTAGCGCTTAATTACGTGGATACATGTATTTGGCACATTCAGATACATGTATTTGAATTGAAATCTGAAGGAATAATGTATCTGACTTGAAATTTGATATGAAATTATTAATTAGTAAGACACTATGTAATTAATTGAAACTATGGAGTGGACTAATAATTATGGTAGGAATATTTGTGTAAATATTTTTGTATTAATATGTAATCAAATGAAGTAATTGATAGTGTAAATGAAATTTACAATATGAGTATACATAACTTAACATTATTTAATTAAAGAAGAACAATTATAATTTGTTGGACTAAAAGCAACAGATAGGATATGCTGTAAGGCAGCTGATGGAATCATTAAATGGATTGACTAATATATTTAGTGCAGTTGATTAGAAATTTGACATTTAAAAAAACACCAAAAGCCGCCTCTGAGTTCTATGGCGAACTAGAATTGGAAATTCCATTTTTTTAATTAGTCAATTAATTTGTTGTTCTAATCGAACTACTTTTCTCAAAGGTTTGGAGATATTTACACTCCAGGCAGAGAAAGTGCATATTAAATATCAACCGTTCGAAAGTATATAAACAGTCAATATATGCTAGCTTTGAGGTTATCATCTGCCGTGTATAGAATATTTTTAATATTAGATAATAATAATAATAATAATAACTGGAGTATATGTCAATCCCAAACAAATGAAACATTCCTATGTCATTACATGAATTTTATATCGGCCTTTTGGATTTAAGTAGGAAGCATCAAGTATTGTAAAGATTAATTGTTACACTACCAGAATACATAGTTTAATTTATTATAGTAGATTATCTTTTTAATTAGGTTGTCAACTGTTGTTTACCATTAAAAAAGTATTCCTCTAATTGTCTTATAAGTAACTTAATAATGTAATTATTTTTTCACTGTTGTTGGTCAATCAATGTATATAACAAACAGAAATATACTAATAAAAGATGCTTGGTTGTATGTGGAAGCATCAGTGATGTGTCCTAATTTTGTTCCCATGGCTTTGGAGTAACTCCCCCAAACAACTTCCCAAAAAATGGAGGTTTAGGGTGGAGCCGGCTTATGGTCAGAGATCTTTTATGTATAGTTAAAATTACTTTTTATATATATATATATATATAT